>VZTA01027028.1:15529-50261 GCA_013398855.1 Mohoua ochrocephala
GGGCAGCGAAGCCACTCCCGCGGGGCTGGTCCGAGCTCTGCGGCCGGAGCCCCCGCCCGCTCCTCCCGGCCAGCTCAGCTCCGCTCAGCTCCGGGGAATGTCTGACGAAAGCCGTGTGTGCGGTAGGGAGTGGGACTGGGTGTGGAAAACGCGGTGTCCGCGGTGCCCGCTCCACCAGACACGCCTGGCATCCCAAGGAGCGGCTTCCCGGAAACCCGCAGCCTCAGCAGCTGCCTCTCAGCGCTACCCTGCACCTTCTGAAGGCAGAGACCCCCCTGCCTCCAGAGCTGTCGAGCGCCAAAGGAAAAGAAAAGACCCAAAGCAGAAAGGCAGGAAGGGGAATGAATGTGCGCTGCCACCCCGAGGGAAGGGCAGCCAGCAGCAGCCGACCTGCACCTTCCTGCTTCCCTTCGGTGTCCAGGAAACAGCGGTGTTTCCACTGATAAACTCAAACTTGCCTCTTTTACTTTTCTTTGGTTGGTTTTTTAAAACTTCCACTTTATTTTCCTTTCCAGCGCAATTTAATCCCCAGCAGATGTAACAAAAGCATTTGTACCGAGACCCGGAGGAGTTTTTCTGAGGGAGGAATCCAGCACCTTGTTGGATAACGTATTCCTTGCAGACGCTTCCCTGTAAACACGGTGACAAATTGCGTGGAGACACCTTGGCTGCATTTCTGCAGCTCCCCGGCCTGAATGGGGATGGTGGCTGCGTAATGCAAAAGAAATCTGTTAACAGGAAGAAAACACACTTTGAATTCCGGGGAATTCTCCTGTATTACCTTAGGGCAGGGACTTTGGCACGGGGCAAGAAGGAAGATGCTGAAAGGTATTTGGCAAAGGCTTGGCGTGATGCTGAGCCCCCGCAGGGAGTGGCTCCACTCACAGAACCCAGCTGCAGCTTCAGCTCGGTGAAATGCCCTTGCTAAGGGGCTGAACCCTTGAGCCGGGCTGCTTTCCTGCTTGAGGAGGAGACAGGAGACATCTGTACCCCCTGCCCGACCACCAGGCTCAGCCCCGTCCCTCCGCACCCACATTTGCTGCCCCGTTTTGCCCCGGGAACCGAGGGAGCACCGGCACCTCCCAGGCAGCAGCTGAGCCCCGCGATAGCAGCTCCGTGCCTGCCCAGCCGCCGAGGGCCACCTGCTTTATCTGGCCCTGACATCCCCCCCGGGTGCAGGGATGGGGCAGCGGGAGGCGCCCGGCAAAACCTGCCAGCAAAAACAGCGCTGGAGCTGCTGGAGCTGCTCCAGGCTTCCCACAGAAACTCAGCCGCAGCTCCCAAAACCCTCTGGGACTCTCTGGGACTGAGCCCTGGGTCTGCCTGGGCTGAGCCACAGCTCAGGGGCTGCAGGGCTCAGGCCCAGGGTGGCTGAACAGGGTTAAGGGAGGTGTAACTCCAGCTCCCTCGTCCAAACCACTTCCCAGAAACACATTCCTGCATGGATTTGCTTTCCTCCTTTACTGCTTTCTTTTTATATAACTGAGTTCTACTTGCCATGAATGGCATTTAGAAAATAAATGTTTGGAGTGCCGATAAAGAACTGACTGAACATCGAATCTGAACATTGCCAGGATGTACCTAAAAGCTGATTCCTTCCTGAAAACGAGAATAAAATATGACAAGGGAGCAGCAGGGAGTTGAGTTCACAGACTGTCCTTTATAAACAATTACCGTTTATTACTAAATATAAATAAAAACCCAGAAAGGCTTTGGGAGTTTTAGGTCTTTAAGGACAAAATTGGGGTAGGCAGCCAAAAGAACGAGCATGACTTTTCCAGTCCCTCTATTGCAAGGTGACGACACTGGGGAGGATGTTTGGGAGCTCTGTTGCTGTGTCTGTGCGTGGCTGATGTGCTCCCAGCACGACTGAGCTGCCTCCCTCCCTCTGAAAAGCAGAAGTGGCTCCTTTACGTTACGAGATTAGGGATGCCCGGCCCACGCGTGGCTTTATCTTCCTGTGGTCGAAAGAAAAACTGCAAGGAACTTCGGGCTGATACAAGAAGCAGCTTTTGCTAAAGGAAGGGCTTAAACCACTTGAGATATAAAGATCAAACAGTTTAATAACCGGAGTACCACGGTTTCCTGAAAGAAATCAGCTCATAACTCTGCAGGACAGGGAAATCTGCGCTTTGCTTTTCGGCCCCGCTGGCAGCTGCACCCACAGCTGGATCAGCTGCAGCCAGGAATTCCTGGGAAGTTACGGGAGCAGCTCAGCTCCCCAGGGAGGCTGGGGCCGTGTTTAGGGTTTGTTGTGGCGTTGCCAGCGAGCAAAAAACCCGCGGCCCTGGAAACACAGCATCAGCCTGGGCGTGACGTGAGCGGGCTCTGGGGGAACTTCTGCCGGAGCTCTGGGGGTTCCTGGGGCAACGCAGCCTCTGAAACTCTGGTGGGGTCAGCAGGAATCACAGCTGGAGTCAGGGTGCTGGAGGGCAATCGCTGAAAGGAAGACGTGGATGGGAGGAGCAAATATGGAACTCGACTAACGCTTGCAGGAGTGATTTTCAGTCGATTTCTTGGAATGCTAAAACATCGCCATTAAAAAATCACATTTTATGTGTGGGACGGACCTGATTTAGGCCACCCTTTATCTCAGAGCAAAGTGTAAGAGTCCTAATAAGTGTGACCATTGCGTGGGGCACCTTCAGAACAGATCGGGAACAGTAAAAGATTTTCTGGATTTGACCCAAGAGACAAAACTCAGGGATGGGCACACTCAGCTTGACCCTGATGCCAGAGGAACACTTCTCACCACCCCCCAGCTGGATATTGAGACCCCCCCCAGCAGGTGCTGAGTCTTCCCTCCTTACAACGACACAATTACAGCTCCCGGCACGTCCCACAGAGCCAACACTCACCCTTTTCCTGGAGGGAATTATCCTTTGCAGCGGACGGGGAATTGGGAGGAGCAGCACTTCTGCCACGTCCAGCTCCTCCTGGCCGCCCACGACCTCCCTGTGCAGAACAAGGTTGGCATCAGCACCTCGGAGCAAGGACAGGAGCCCTGGTGCTCTCAGGGCTGCGTGGTACAAAGTTCTCTCTCGCTTTTCAAAATGCCAAAAAAAAAGAGTTAAAAGAAAAGATCTGTAATAATGTGAGGGCAAGGAAATAACTGATTTAATTTAACTGATTTAATTTAAATGCATTTCATCCAAAGCAAAGCTTTTTTAGGATAGGAGGTTGGTGCAATCAGAGCTGAGCTGTGAACCAGATGCCCAACCAGCAAAAAATATAAATTCTACAGAGAGAACTGACAGAAGAAAAGAACATGACAAAAACCCCACTCACTTCCATGAAATGATGCAGCTTGGGAGCGTTTCAAGTTTTGAAAGCAGCCAGGCTGGGGGAGCATCCCCATGTACTTTGGAGAACACATGGATCCTTTGCTGGTCCCAGAATAGGATTTTGGGGATTTGTACAAAGGTAGAACAAGTCTGAACCGTGAGGCAGCCCAGTTCCTGCTCACTGAACAGAAACATGGGGAAAACAATGAAAACTCTGGGGTTTAGGGCTGGGAGTAACCAGGAAGTGCCATTGATGTTGTCATCCCTCCAGGACTGACCTGGTTTCCTGAAGAAAGAGGAAGACTGGGAGGAGGAGATGGTACTTTGGAGTGCCTTTTGATAGAACCTGAGCTTCCTCTCCCACATGAGAGCTTTCTTGGAGGGCTGGATTCCATTTCCTGGGGGACCTGAGGAAACAAAATTCCCGGGGTGAACTTCACTGGGTGGCCTTCTGTAAAAATGTGATGAAGGAGAAAAAGAAACTGGACTTGATTCAATATCGACTCATTTCTACTCACTTTTGGGAGGAACGGCCCTTTCCGTGTCCTGTGCTCCAAGGCTGACAGCTGAGCTTTTCTCTGGGGGACAAAGAGGGAGCGCTGCTCGGGGCCTTCCTGGCAGGGGCCGCTCCGGCCGTGCTCCAGCACTGCCTTTTCCCCCTTTAAAATTCCCTCACGACTCACATTTGACACCTCCTGCACTTCATACCTAAAGCGTTTTAAGCTGATTCACCCTAAATACTGAACTAACAATAAATGATAAATGATAAATGATATCAAACACTGAACTCGGATGAAACCACCTTTGCACTCGGGCGCGGCTCCGCTCCACACTCCGCTGCTTTGGTCCCTGCTCATACAACGGATGCTCCCGTTCCCCACCAGCTGGAAGTTGGGGTCACAGCTGTAGTTCACCGTGGAGTTATAAGCAAAGACTTCGACGCCTTCCCCGTCGTGTCTCCCGTGGCTGACTGCAGGAGGTGCAGAGCAGGTAATTACTGCGGGAGAGAGGGACAACGTGTGTGCCAAAAGCTTCGGTTTTAGTAAAAATACAAAAGGTTTGAGTCTGCCTAAGATTGCTGGAGATAAACTCTGGACAATGAGGGTGGGTGACCAGCGCTGGATGGGTGAAGTGCTGCTGCCTGTCCCAGTTCTCTCTCGTCTGTTCCTCGAGTGTTTCTCTTCTCGCGCCTTTTTCCCTCCCACAACACGGCCGCAAAGAATAAACAGCAGCTTGCCATGCCCCGGCTCAGGTTCCTGGAAATCTCACCCCATCGCCTTCAGTCGTGAGAAAAATGGTGATTTTGTGGGAACAAAGCTGCTGAAACGGTGTCAGCAGCAGAATGGGCATTTCTCAGCTGCACTGTTGGAGACAGATCAGCCACAGAGCACCAACAGAAACAATCCAGAGAGAGGTTTGGGCTGGACATCGGGAGGCAGGATCTGCTGGAGCGGAGTAAAAAGGTTTAATCTCACAGTTAAAGGTGAATCTCACGTTCACAAGTTGGAAGTTCGCTCCATTCAACATCGTTTCCTTTCAGCTGGCACCGGATGAAATTCTTCCCGACTAATTTGTACCTAAAATGCACGAGAAAAAATCAGCGTAACTACCCAAAAACCGCGGATATTTCCCACCCACCCCCAGTACGAGTATGCCCAGCAGTGTAAAGCCAGCAGTGATGCTGACACTGCTGGTTAACAGCAGAACTCCTTCCAGGATCTGTGTTAATCTATTTTAGGTGATTCTCGGCTCTGACTCTGCATTTTCCGTGGCAGGGAAGGGAGAAGTCGGAGCTGGGGCTGGCAGAGCTCTCCGGGAATGCCAGACAGCGCCGAGCTGAGGTGTGGATTCCCACACGGATTTGCTGAATCAGAGACTCTTTCTCCCTGCCTGATTCATTCTGCTGCCATGCAGGGCCTTTCCCACGCCGCTGTCACCTCCAGGATGAGGTGACGAGGGAGGAGCACACACAGAGCCCACACAGCACCTCCAGGGGCCGGGGCTCAGCCCTGGCCGCTGCTCACCGGGGTCACTGAACTGGCTCTGCTGAGCCCCTCAGTGCTGGTGGGGCAGGGCAGGGTCCCCAGTGTCCCCCAGCACCACCTCCTGCCCTGCTTTGGGGTGTCAGGTGCAGCTGTTTTGCTGAAGTTTTGCCAGAAAATCAAACACCTGCACATTGCAGGGGCACCTTCTCAGCTGATAAGATGCTTTCCCCAGAGATCCTGTGGACTTCCCATCCCTGGCAGTGTCCCAGGCCAGGCTGGACAGGGTTTGGAACACCCTGGGACAGTGGAAGGTGTCCCTGCCCATGGCAGGGGGTGGCACTGGGTGAGCTTTAAAGTCTCTTCCAATCCCAGAGTTTGGGATTCTGGGATTCAGATACATCCTCCACGTACAGCAGGGACCAGTGAGGGCCAACAGGGATTGATCCACGTTTAATTAAAGCAGCTTTTGCATTGGTTTGCTGGAAGCTCATAAATCTTGTTCTGACAGCTGACACCTTCCCCATCTCTGAATTACCCTCCTGTGCAAAACCCCTCAGCATCTGGACACGATGGAAATGATCTGATCTAACTTACATGAGTTATCCCTCCACCCTGCTGTGGGTTTCCAAAGTTTGTCTCAGCCCCAGAAGGGTGGGACACGCCGTCGTTTTTCTCCAATTACATCCCAAGAGAGAGAAAAAACCCCTCTGTTATATTTGGAGCTGGGCAGCACAAGCGAGATGATGCCAGCTGCTCCCTGCTGGGAGGGAGGAACACTGGCTGGAGTGGCGAGAGCTTAAAATTTCAGCTCAGTCCACTGCGTTTGGGCCCTGATTGAAAGCAGGCAGCAGCCGTGAGTCAGCTCCTGACTGATGGAAACTGTGCTTCACTGCACTTTTCCAGCTGAAAACAGAATTTTAAAAACCCCAGTGTAACTCTTTTTACTCAATATATCTCAACTATCTTACGCTGAAATATTTTCAGTAACTTGTGTTGAAGTCTGGAGTTACCAGCTGAGAGCACAACCGACCCATCCTGTTGGGATGGACACTCAAATTCCTCTGGGTGGCACTCGAAGAAAAAGGGGCCGTGAATCCCGACCCTGGTGCCCTCCCTCCAGCTGTGTGCCAGCCCAGGCAGTGCCCAGCACTCACCCATCCTCACAGAGCACATCCACCCGTGCTCCCAGCTGCAGGTCCGTGACGGGCACCGTCCTCCCCCCGGGCAGCGCTGCCGGGGCGCCGCAGGACCTCCCTGGGGGACACAAGAAAGGCTGGATGAGATCCAGGCTTAGAGGGTCGTTCCCAAAGGTTCCGAAGCATTTCACTCCATGGGAGTCACAGCCGGGCTGGCAGGAGCCAGGCTCAGCTGTAGGGGAGGGTGAGGATCCCAAAAGGCTCCACACTCACAGAGGTGTTTCCATCTCAGTGGATTAGGAAGAAGGTACTTGGCTGTGAAAAAATACCCCTGTCACATCCCCAGTCTTAATATTCCATGGGTGTCACCACGAGAATGCTTTGCCCTTGTTTTGAAGTTCAGTGCTAGAACAGCGAAAATTGGGATTTGTGCCCTGCCTGTGCCATGTCCCAGTGAAAACATCTTTAGGGTCATGAAAAGGTTGGAAAAGGCCTCTAAGCTCACTGAGTCCAACCAAACGTTCCCTAACATGAAACTCAAACCAGTTCTGTTTATGCCAGCAGAAAAACAAAAAAAAGAACATCACTGATACTTCTGCTGTTCATCCTTAAATAGGGACGATGAGGAATATTTGGGGTAATGCAGCTGTGGGGATGACAGCGACCAGGCTGCATTTTGGGATGCGGGTTGGGAGCAGCCAAGGCTGCTTTTTTGGGGCATGGGGTAGAGCAGAAATACTCACTCCTGCACAGCTCAGCAGCTTCTGACCACGTCAGGTCCTCGAGGCAAGTGCTGGAGGGGAAGCTCTCCGAGGTGTTCTCGTAGCCGGGCCGGCAGACGTAGCTCACGTTGATCCCAACGGGGAAGAAATTCCTCCTCTCGTCCTCCTTGGACAAGGCAGCAAACCTCAGCCTGGTCGGGGCAGCGCAGCTCCCTGGCAGCCAAGGAAAGCCGGCCTGAAAGAGCTGCCCACCAGGAGCACGCCAAACACACCCCGGGATCGCGGGAACGCTTCTGGAAAGCTCCTGCTGCTCGTGGCAGGTTAATTCGGGTTCCTTACCAGGCTGCCAAACCGCTGCAGGCACCAAAGCGGGGATGGAGCGGCATTAGGAGCTCGGGGAAAGGCTTTGTAGGACATGGGGAGCACATGCACAGGCTGGGGGGGCACAGCAGCCCAGCTCCACCTCCCCCACTGACCCCTCTCCCAGCCCCTACGGCCACCGGCGGCTCCGAGGGGCAGCGGCGCAGGGCAGCGGGGTTGGGGTTCGTTCCTTGGGGCGGGGACGGTGCCAGCGCAGCGCAGCCCCCGGGAGGGACGGGGACGTTAACCCGGGGCCGTGTTTCAGAGAAAGGAGGGGTATTTACGGCCGCAGGGCTCCGGCAGCCTGGACCAGAGGTTGCCGGGCAGGCACTCCATGGTGTCCGGCAGCCCCGGGATCTTGCGCGCGCCCTCCACGCAGGTGAACGTCACCCTGGACCCCACCGGGAAGCTGCTGGGGCACTCGTCGCCGGCTGGCCTGGAGTGGGTCATGGCAGGAGGGGGCCCACAGTCACCTGTGGCAGGAGAACACCTCCTCAGGCGAGGACCCTCTCCCCTGGCCCCTTCCCCACCCCAGGAGGGTGGTTGGGAAGGCCCAGGCGTCCCCTGTGGGAAAGGAACCAGCCAGGGCTGGATCTGTGACACCACTGAGCCATGGGTCGGTCCCCAGGCTTGGGAGGTGGCATCACCCAGCCCCTGAGCGGCCAGGTGGGATCCAGGCAGGTGTCTCTGGTCCTTCCCACGGCCCCATACTCACCACGAGCCACAGGAATGCCGAGCAGCCCCAGCACGGCCAGGAGCAGCACAGAGTGACCAGAGGCTGCCCCACAGCTCGGGGGGTCTGGGTGTCCCCCCCATCCCGGTGCTCCAGCCTTCATTGCAGCAGTTCCTGTGCTCCTCTGCCGAGCACAGCTGCCTCGAGGGCTGAGCGCAGAGCTGGGAGGAGATGCAGTGCAGCGGGCTCCACCAAGCCTCTGGAGCATGGAAACCTTCCCAGGACACACACGGAGCTGAAATCTCCGTCAGGAACACGGAGAGCAGCCTGGGTGGGGACAACTGTCACTCACAGGCTCGGGGAGAGCCTCCTGGCCCTCCTGCCCCATCAGCCTCAAGCCTTTTGTTTGTCCTGAGGCTGGCAGTGAGCACTGACCAGCCCGGTTTTTCCAAAGCCGTGTTCCCGGAGGAGAAAGGACCCCGTTCCAGCCCCGAGCCGTGTCCAGGGCAGGAAAACACCTCCTTAGTTATTTGCTGGCAGGTAACGCACAACAGATCTGCTGTCAGCAGAGGCAGTGAAACAAAGAAAAGCATTTTCTGTCTCGTTTATTGCCTGACTCATTAGCAATGAGGAACGGGTGTGAGCAGCACATCTGCGTCCTGATTAACCCTGTGACCCCCTTAGTCTGTGACGTGTCCCTCGTGACAGCAGCCAGGGCCGCTCAAACACCCCCAAACACGCTCAGGATGCAACACCCAGGTTCTATGCACACGTGAGGGTGCCAAGCCTTGCACGGGGAGATAAAACCCCTGCCTGCAGTCCCAGGTGAGCTCAGGGTGGAGGGGACCGAGGTGTCACACGGAGAGGGTGCAGCCCTGCTCATCTGGTGGTCAGGGAGCACTGGAGCAGGTCTGGGAGCTCCTCTCATGGCAGAGCTCCCCACCTGGGGGTGGAGAAGCACAGGATGCATCCCAAAGCACCTCTCTGTGCCAGATCAGGGACATCGCCTCTTCCCTGGCTGTTGTTTAGGACCTGGTACCGAGTAAAGCAATTTTAATGACTTCTAAAAGCACACATCTGGCAGTGATGCTCGTGCAGGAGGTGAAGGCTCCTCCTTCTCCCACCCAGCCTGGGCCGATGCAGCTCCCCGAGCTCCCCAGGACTCACCCAGCTGCCAGGGCTCAGCTTTCCCCCAGAACCAGCACTGGATCCCACTGGAAATCTGCCCAGTTTACAGCAAACATGACAGATCACCACTCCCCCCCCTGGATAAACCCCCAGGAATAACCACTGCATCAGAGCCACAGGATCTGATCAGCATTTATTGAGGAACAGGAATTTGCTGCCTGACTCTCTGGTTGAATTCCAGCACCTATTCTTAGCATTTGCTCACCAGAAATAGGGACCTGGAAGATGAGACCGACTCAGGCATCTGGCGAGGCCGGGAACCTCCTCCCTGGTTTGAACGCAGGGGTGAGGTAACAGCAGCCTAAATTTACAGATGCACTTCTCGTGCACTGCCCTTGAGCAGGAGATCAGGAGCTGGATGCACAGGAAATCAGGAGGTTAAACACTTACTGCACCGCTGTTTCCAGCAGGGTGCAAATGCCCACAAACCCCGGCTGGGCCACGGCAGCAGCAGCACCTTCAGAGCCAACCTCTGGGCTCATCTCAGCTTCTCTGGGCTTCACTCCCGTTAGTCTCAGCTTGCCACAGTTAAGACAGTGGCTTAAAAAAGCTGAATTTAATCTCTTTCTATGCTTCCTAGTATGAAATGCGAAACAACTTATTAGTTAAAGAGCAAATCAAGCTTGCAGGTTAGAGCAGAACCCACTCCCTGCTCTGGCATCCAGCACAGCAAAAGCAGCCTCCCATGCTCTGGTGATTATTTTTCTGGCTCCAGGCGTGCAAACATAAACCATAAAATCACCCAGAGCCTTCCTAGAGATGCTGTGACTGCACAAGCTGTGAGTTCACCGCAGGAAAGGTGAGCCTTACAGGGGTCCTGTTTCAGTTCAGTTTTCTAGTTCCATCTCTAGTTTTTTAATCTCCAGGAACAGTTTCTGTATTTCCAGCAGAGTTTTCACTTCTTCTACAGGCACACCGCATTGAAAGGTCGATTTTGTGTAATGAACCTCTTGGCACACCTCAGCATCCCCTTCTTTCATCTGTTAAAAAGGAAAACAAACCCCAGAAAAGCCCGTGAGAATGGGCTGGAGCAGAGGGAGATAAAACCCCTCAGCTCCGAGGCTGCCCTGTCCCGACAGGGGCTGCATCCTCCTTAGGACCAGACACGAAAGGCTTTTGAGAAATTTAAGCAGTTTTCACGTTGGAAATCAGGCAGCACCCACCAGGGACTCAGCCAGGCTCAGCAACCCAGGGCTCTGAGCTCCTGGGAAGGTCAAACCATGGCAGGGCTGGAACTGGATGATCTTTAAGGTCCCTCCCAACCCCAAACCATTCCATAATTCTGTGGCACTCACACACGTGGGCAGCGGTGTCCAGCTGCCATCGGGCAAGCACGTGGCCGTCCCAGGGTCTCCCAAAGGCACCATCCCATTGTCTGACAAGTGGTACCCGTGAAGGCACTCGAAAGTGACGCTCTCGTTGGTCTGGTACCACCTTTCACCACCCAAAGGGCTCTTCAGCCTTCCGTAGGGGATTCGTGGCTGTGGACACACAACTGAAAGGGAAACCCACGGCAGAAGGTGGCTCAGGTAGAGGCCAGAAAACACCTGGGGAGTTTGGGAAGGCTGAGCAGGTGCAGAGGAGCTTAAAATCTGTGCAGCTGTGAAATCGAACGCTAAAGCAAAAATACTTCTCTTCAAGAGGGTGAGGTCAGAGCAGCCCCTGAGAGGTGCTGTGGATTTTTTCTGGGTTTGCTGTTTTCTGGCAGTGTCTCAGCTCAGGCATCCCCACGGTGGGGGCGGACATTTGGCAAGAAGGGAAGGGAAAGTCAGGGAACTCCTGGCCTGTCTTAGAGCCTCCTTTACACACAGCTGTGGATAAAAACTCAACTATGACCTGGAAAACACCAGACTGGGGAAGGTTGCAAAGAGGGGAAGGGCTCAGGGAGCCTCAAGGACAGGCAGAGCCAGACAGTGCTGCACCCCAAGCCCTCTGCTCTGCCCCAGGGGCCATCAGCTGAGCAGGGGGTTTTTGGGAGCACCCCTAAATGCCCACCACGTTTGCAGTAGGTGGGCACGGTTTCATTCACCCCATTTGGTGAATCCCTACATCCTCCTGCCGTGGGGGTTTGGGACACAGAACTGAAAGGAAAACGCACATTAAAAAATTGAGGAATGGGAGGAGGTGGAGGACACGGTGTTCACTCACCTGGCTGGCAGGTGGGCACGGGAGGCTCCCAGGTGCCGTCGGCCTGGCAGCGGCTCTGGGCAGCGCCGCGCAGCTCGAAGCCTTTGTCACAGGAGAAGTGCAGGAGCAGCCCGTAGGGAAAGGTGAACGTCTGCGGGGTCATCCTTCCCCTCTCCACCACGGGCTTGGGGCACCGAACCACTGTGGGACGGAGCAGGGCTGGCAATGGGGTCTGGCTGCTGCCCTGCCCCAGGGACAGCGGGGACCGGGGCAGAGCTGCTCCTCCCAACCCCCTGATGGGCCCTGGTTGGGAGAACCAGAGTCTGTCGCTTCCAGATGGATCATCCCCCGTCCTGCAGAGGAAGCAGCACCTCCAGGCAGCCCTGCTCACTGTAACCCCATTGTTCTGAGTGCTAACACAGCCCGGGGCCTGCCTCAGCCTGACCCCACGCTCTGATCCCACACAGGACACTCACCCTTGCACTCCGGGGCAGGTCCGCTCCACGTCAGGTTCTCCCCATCCTCGGAGGTGCAGTAGAGGGACTCGTTCCCGATGAGGGACAGCCCCTCTGCACAGCTGTACTTGACTTCAGAGCCGTAGGGGAACTGCTTGACCCCCCCGCCAGAGTGCTGCCCGTTGGCGATTTTGGGAGGGGGGTCACAGACTGGGTGGGAGGAAAGGAAACAGTCGGGTTTTCCTCCTTCCGTGAGGGAGGCGGAACGCAGGGAGGTAACAGGAGAGGCTGGTTCGTGCCAAATGCTGCTCTCCTCACGGCCCTCCTGGCCCCTGGGCAGCTTTGGCCCTGGCCGTACCAGTGTTCCCAGTCTGGCCTAGCCGATGAACCCAAGCCTCAGCACGGCCCCAGCACTGCAGCATCTGTCCCCTCCCCTTCAGCCCCTTCCTTCCCCTTCCTTATCCCCTCCTCTTTTCCATGAGAAACAATCCCACTCCTGAACAAGGTCAGGGAAAGGGGAGTATCATAAACCCCCAGAGAGTCCTTTGAGAAACTGCTGCAAGTCCCATTAACCACCATATTTAATCAATCACAGTTTTGGTAGGGGATGGAAATGCTAAAGCCCTTCAGTGCTGTGCCCTGGGCACCTTCTCCTCACAGCTCACACCATTCTCTCCCTGCTGTCCCCCCCCTCCATGGAATTCCCAGCCCTGCTCGCCCATCCACCACTCACCCCTGTCGCAGTAGGGCACCGGGGGTCTCCACGTCCCGTCCGACGAGCACTGGACCCTCTCGCTGCCCTTGAGCACGTAGCCGTGGTCACACAGGAATTCCACCTGCTGCCCAAAGGTGTATCCCGCTCTCCTGGGGCTGACCTCTCTGCCGTGGGGGATGGCTGGCCTGGGACACTGCACCTCTGAGAACGGCAGCGCCAGAGAGGAGAGATTGGCACGCAGGGATTCCCAGCAGTGGTGCTTCCCTGGCCCAGCAAAGCTGCCAGGCAGCCGGTGAGCACTGCCAGACACCTCTAACCACAGCTGGCAGGCTCAGGATGGTAATACAGGATAACAGCCATTCCTCTTGGAAGGCAGAAGAGTGTGAGAGCCCTGAGATCAGCTGTGAACTGTGCTGAGGGGACGGCCTGTCGCTGGCTGCGTCCCCGAATCCTTGACTGAGCTGCTGAATAACCAGGGGGAGCTGCAGCTTTTCCTTTCCAGCCACGCCACCCCTTGAGCAGCAAAATTATTGCCAGGGAGAGCCAGAGCTGCTCGCCAAAGCCCTGCTGGCCCAGCAGCACGAGCAGGGGCTGAGAGCGGTGTTACTGAATCGATGCTTGGCTGGCAAAGCAAAGGAAGCCTTGTACTCACTCCGGCAGAGCCTCGGGACCGAGGACCACGTGAAGTTCTGGAGACAAGTGATGGTCGGGGACACTCCAGGGATCAGAGAGAACCCCAGTCTGCAGGAGTAGGTCAGGGTGGTCCCCACGAGGAACTCGTGCCGGTGCTGGAGGTCGGCGTGCTCCACAGAGGGAGGGTGGGAACACTGCCCTGGGCCAGAGCAGGGGACAGCAGAGACCCTCAGCACTGCCCTGGGCCAGAGCAGGGGACAGCAGAGACCCTCAGCACTGCCCTGGGCCAGAGCAGGGGACAGCAGAGACCCTCAGCACTGCCCCCATACCAGAGCAGGGGACAGCAGAGACCCTCAGCCCCGCCCCCATGTCAGGGCAGGGGACAGCAGAGACCCTCAGCACTGCCCTGGGCCAGGGCAGGGGACAGCACAGACCCTCAGCACTGGGAGCTTTTCCTTGGTGGAAAACCCCAAAACCAAGTGAGGGACAGCAGTGCCCTGAGCGTGGCTGTGGGGTGTGTGGGGTGGAAGGGGAAGGGAAAAACGGTGGGGAAAATTCACCAGAGGATGTGAACTTAGCGAGAATCTTTATCCTCGTGCACTCTTGCACGGCGTGGGTGCACCCCGCAGGAAGGGACAGCCCTGCCACGCTGCCCAGGGCGATCCCAGAGGGAATCCTGCCAGCCAGCACCGCTCCTGCTGATGCCCACCCTCCAACCCGCCCCTCCAGGTGCTTTTGGGGAAACAGGAGCAGCCGGCTGCACCTGGCAGGGGCCGGGAGGGGGGTCTGAGCGTACCTGGGACGCAGGAGGGCACCCGTGGGTACCACCTGCCGTTTAGCATGCACCGCGCCGTGGTGCCGCTGCCCAGGGCCGTGAAGCCGGGGTCGCACTCCAGCGTGGCCATGCTGCCGTAGGTGAAGTTCTCTGCAGACCTGAGCTGCCCGTTGGCGACGGAAGGGACGGGACACTGAGCCTCTGTGGGTCACCAAAGGAAAGGGGATTGTCAGGGGTGCTCGTACACACGGCCGCCAACGGTGACCAAGAGTCACAGAGCTCTGTCTGGGGGGTGAGGGGAGGTGAAGCTGTTTAATGACTGCAGGGATTGAGGCAGAGGGTTTGGGGGTTAATAAACGTCCTGAGGAGCCACCAGTAGGGCCCCAAACCTGTAGGGTTTCCTTCCCACACAATCCTCCAGGCCCCAGATTAATTATTGGCACCTCGTTAGTAACGTTTGGCTTTGGGAAATGGACTGAGAAGCATCAGGAAGTAAAAGCAGTAAATGTTAGGAATAAAAGCAGTGTGCAGGGGCGCTGCTGGAGCAGGGAGGGAGGTGCTGGGTTGGGCTGTGCACGCTGGAGAAGTTTCTCGAAAGGTTTGGTTTTGGCTGAACCCCCAACTTCCAGACAGAAACTGCTGCTTATTCCCCTTCCCAGAGACATTCATTGCTCAGCAGATTTGCACTTCTCCAGTTCTCAGGTCAGCCTGGGGGACGCCTGGCAATGCCCCAGCTGCCTCGGGCAGGTCTGGAGGGTGCCCCAGGGTCTGAGGCATCAGCCTGGGCATCACAGAACCAGAGAATCATGGAAGGGACACTACATTTGGAATGGAAGGGACCTTAAAGCCCATCCAGTGCCACCCCTGCCATGGGCAGGGACACCTTCCACCATCCCAGGCTGCTCCAAACCCCATCCAGCCTGGCCTTGGGCACTGCCAGGGATCCAGGGGCAGCCACAGCTGCTCTGGGCACCCTGTGCCAGGGCCTGCCCGCCCTCCCAGGGAAGAATTCCTTCCTAATGCCCAATCTGAACCTGCCCTTCTTCACCTTAAACCCATCCCTCCTTTCCCTGTCCCTCCATTCCTGGTGAAAAGCCCCTCTCCAGCCTTCTTGGAGCCCCTTCAGGGCACTGCAAAGCTCTATGAGCTCTTCCCAAAGCCCTCGTGAAAGGAAAGCAGAGCCCCAGAAGCCGAGAACCCGAGCAGGGAGGGGAGGACACTCACCCAGAGTCCCCGTGGGCTGCAGCACGAGAATCATCACTGCCAGGAGCTGCCCCGGCCCGAGGAGCCCGGGCATGGTGTGGGATGGGAGCTGCCCTGGGAAGGAGAGATCCTGTCCCCCGAGAGCCTGCCAGGGAAGGGAAGGGAAGGGGAAGCGGCAGTGGGAAGTTGGGGACAGGCCAGACACGCCACTGACACCACCCCCAGCCCTGCTGACCTGCCCCGGGCAGCGCTGACCGCCCTGAGCAGGGATGGGCACGGCAGGGGAGGCTGTTCTGCCCCTGCCCTGCTGGGCACACAGGGAATGAAGGTGTTTCACAGCTAAAACCTCTCTGCAGCAGCCTGGCCTCGTGTGGGAAACACGTTTACACCCAGGGCAGGGGGGTGGGGGCCAAGCTGCTGTGGAAACACCCCCCACACCCCCCTACACCCAGGGAACAGCGCCTCATGGAGCAATATCCATCACACACACTGAGTATATTGTATATACTCGTATAGATGATGGAAACACTCCCTTTTACTGGAGATAGGACGGATTATGGAAACCCAGACGGAGCTGTCGTTGCAATTGCAGGTTTATTACAATCTCTGGTCCCATCACAAGACATGTGGCCCACGCAGCGCTCCCCCTTCGCTGGGTGTTGCACCAAAAAAAGATATAAAAATCAGCCATTTCTTCCTGTACACTCTGATTTGCCCTTGGCACACACGGAGATGTGGCCCTGCCGCGGGTCCATCCGTCCTGCCTGGGAAGGAAACCTGGCGGTTTTGCTTTGCTGGCAGAGAGGCTTTGAGGTTTTCTCAGTCATGAGAGAAGTAATTAGGCAGCGCAGGGGTTGTTCCCACTGATGAGTGCAGCGGGGGTGGACTGGGCAGCGCTGGGACAGACTGGAGAGCTGCAGCAGCCGGAGGTGGGTGGCTCTCAGCGGGGTCACGCCTGTTGGTGCCACCAAAACTCGCTTTCCACTCAGTTCCTCCCTGACTGCGCAGTGCCAGCGGAGCAAACAGATCCGAACGTGAAGCTGTAAAAGGCATAAAGTGATCCACAAACTCAACCTGGTGAGCTCTGACTCCTCACGGGACCAAATCTGTGGCCAATCGCTAAATTCTGTCCTGGCTACTTCAGCATTAGCACGAATTACAGAGCCATAAGAAATCCTGTCAGCGTCATGATTCAACACCCAGAGCGTGGCGCTTACAACCCCGGTGCCGCCCATCAGCTGTAGGTGGTGGTTTTTAGCTCCTTTTCAAGTTTCTGGATCTCCAAGTAGAGCTTCTGGACTTCCAGCAGGGTTTTCAGGTCTGACAGAGGAATGCCACACTGGAAAGCTGCCTTGTTTCGAAGGATCCTCTCGCAGGTGTCACGCTTCTTCTTTAAAAGAGCAAAACAAAGGCAGAGTGAGGCTCCGGTGCAGGGTGACAAAGCAGCCGCCCTCGTGAAGCTGGGCCAGAGCTGTGCCAGGCTATAAACGGGGCAAGAAACAGGAAAAACGGGGCAGCCGGTGGCACTTACACACGTGGGGGGTGGCGTCCAGGTGCCATCAGCTGAGCAGGTGGTTTTTGAAGACATCCCTAAACGCCCATCATGTTTGCAGGTGAAGGCCACGGTTTCATTCACCTCGTACCAGAGCTTGTTGAACTGAACCGTGACGTCCTCCTGCCTCGGGAGCCTGGAGCACTGAACTGAGGGGGAAATGCCCACAAAAGGTCAAATAACGGGAGGAGACGGAGGAGAAAACGCCCTGCAAACTCCCCCCCGTGACCCAGCAGAGCAGCCCCCGGGCTGTGCAGGCGGAGCTGGCACTCACCTGGCTGGCAGGTGGGCACGGGAGGCTCCCAGGTGCCGTCGGCCTGGCAGCGGCTCTGGGCAGCGCCGCGCAGCTCGAAGCCTTTGTCACAGGAGAAGTGCAGGAGCAGCCCGTAGGGAAAGGTGAACGTCTGCGGGGTCATCCTTCCCCTCTCCACCACGGGCTTGGGGCACCGAACCACTGTGGGACGGAGCAGGGCTGGCAATGGGGTCTGGGGGACGGCAGGGACCGGGGCAGAGCCGCTCCTCCTGCTGCTCTCTGCAGCAGCTTCGTACTCAGATGCAGCAACTGACCCTCAGCCACCTGCAGCAGCCCCCGAGGACGCCCTGAGATGTCCTCATGTCCCACATTCACACAGGAGCTACACTGGTTCGTCCACTCCAGGTTTGGAGCTCCTGGACTGGGCTTAACCTGATCCCACACTCACCTTTGCACTCCGGGGCGGGCCCACTCCACGTCAGGTTCTCCCCATCCTCGGAGGTGCAGTAGATGGACTCATCCCCCACGAGGGACAGCCCCTCTGCACAGCTGTAGGTCACCCTGGTGCCGTAGGGGAACTGCGTGCCAGTTCTGCCAGAGTGGTACCCAAAGGAGATTTGTGGAGGGGGCCCACAGACTGCGGAATAAAGGGAGTTGAGAAGGAAAGAAATGTGCAGTTACCATCTTCAGGTGAGAATCAAAATCATTTCTGTGAAATCAGTACAAAGTTCACTTTGTGGCCGGTGTGAGGCAAATTCACAAGAAGCTGCTGCCTGGATTCCGGCCTCTTACACCAGCTCAGGGCTCCAGAAACACTGGGATATTTCCAGCGGTGAAATACCCGCTCCCCACTCCTGGCAGTGTTCAAGGAACACGTGGGTGTGGCACTGGGGGCCGTGGTTTAATGGGCACGGTGGGGTTTGGTCAAAGGCTGGACCTGACGATGTTGGAGGTGTTTTCCAACCTTAATGGTTCTGATTCCACCTCCAGGGAGGGGACGCCTGGCTCAGCTCCTGCCCCCGGGTGCTGCAGGCAGATCCCCCGCTGGCGGCTGCTCCTCAGCACCGAGGCAGGAGATGCCCTGTCCCCAGAGTGTCCCACGTACCTTTGTCACAAAAGGGCAGCTCGGGCTCCCAGCTCAGCTGGGCCCCGCAGGTGATGAGCGCGGAGCCCTGGAGGGCGTAGCCCTCGTCACACGCCAGCCTCACCCGGGCCCCCACCGCGTAGTCGCTCCTGCTTTTCTGAAGCTCTTTTCCATGAGGGATGTCTGGCTTTGGGCAATGTGGTTCTAGAAAGAATGGAAAAGAAAGGAGGCTGTGTGTCTCCAGAAAGAACTCCAGCCACGCTTTCTGCGGAGAAGAGCCACCAACAAATCTGAAGCCTGGGAAGAAAAGTGGCCATCACCCAGGTGCAGGGCTCAGGCCTCCTCTGCAACCCTAAAGGGCCAGCGCAGGGAATTGTCTGTGCTCTAATGCTGGCTGCCCTGGGAGGTGGAGCAGGTTTTTCCTCCTGGAAAGGTTTTCCTGAGCTGTTGTGGGTATTGCTGTGGTGCCCCATTGCTGGGTCAGGAGTTGGAGCACTGCCAGTTATTCACACTCATTTTCTCCCGCGAGGGGAAATGCATTGGGAGCATCCTCTGCTCCCCAGCCTCGTGTCAGCAAAGCGGCCCCAAACACAAACCACATCCCCTTCCAGCTGTGTAAATGTCTCCCAGGCTTCTCAGGAACCTCCCAAGCCTCCAGAAGCTTCCAAGACACCCCCCTGTGCACCCCTCCAGCCAGCAGCTCAGCCCTGCCAAAACCCTGCCCTTTTTCCATGGGGCAATGCAATGGCCCATCTGGATTTTTGCTGCCTGTGCATTCCAAGTTAACCCAGGAGAAGCAGATCTGGGGCCACCTGGAGTGGGGAGAAATTCTCCGTGGCTTTTACCATCATCATCATCATCCCTCCCCTCTGTCCCACCTGGGATGCACTCTGGTACTGCTGGGTCCCAGCCACCCTCGCTGGTGCAGTGGAGGGTGATGCTGCTGTCGTGGCCTTCGAAAGCAAATCCTTCACTGCACGTCACCTCCAGCACGTCTCCGTACTCATAAACCTCCTTCACTTGCCACGGCTGCAAGGCCTTTCCGTTTGGGATGTGCGGATCCGGGCAAGGAATTCCTGGGAAATGCCAAACATCAGCAAGGGTGAAACCTCGGCAAGGCCAAGGGGGTGACAGGAGATTTGTTGTGAAGACAAGGACGGATGTCTTGTAGGATACGGACACACCATGGCATTAAATCTGCCCCAAAACCATCCCTGGGCTTTCCTGGGGGGGCTGGAATGTTTGTGGTGCACCCTCCCCTCGGATGGAACAAGGCACCCTCAGCACCACGATGGATTTTTCCAGAGGTACCAGGGACTGAAAAGCAGAGCTGGCAAATAAAGCGAGCTCTGCGGCTGGGGAATAAACCAAAGGAATTCCAGAGTCAGCAAAGACCAAGCTGGGCCCCAAGCTGAGCATTCCCCTGTCCCCCAGGCAGTCCCCAGCCCACGTGCAGCTCCTTCAGGCTCCTGGCAGCTCAGCCAGCAGCCCCAGGCACTCACTCTGGCACGGAGGTGGGGGCTGGCTCCACACGAAGTCCGGCAGGCAGCTGATGTTCCGGCTGCTGTCCCCCGCGCCGAACCAGTGGCCCAGCTGGCACTCGTAGGTGACCACGGTGTCCACAGGGAACAGGTTCCCAGCCAGCCTGGCTTTCACAGCATTCCTCACTTCTGGGGGGTCGTCGCAGCTGCCTGGGGGCGAGACACCAGTTTAGGGGCAGGGGTGCATCACTGGGATGGGATGGGATGGAGGGAATTCGGGTAAAAACCGTGGGCTCGCATTGCTCACTGTGGGATGCACGGAATCATCCAGGTTTGGGAAGGGTGAAGAGGGATTGCAGCAGAGACAAATGAAGACATATAAATATTTTTTTTCCCCCTGAAGACAGACTTTTCACAAGGGCATGGGGTGACAGGAAAAGCGGTAAGGGCCTTAAAAGGAAGGAGGTTGGGTTTAGATCAGATATTGGGAAGAAATTCTTCCCTCTGAGGGAGATGCCCAGAGAAGCTGTGGCTGCCCCATCCCTGGCAGTGCCCAAGGCCAGGCTGGACATTGGGGCTTGGAGCACCCTGGGACATTGGAAAGTGTCCCTGCCCATGCCAGGGGGTGGAATAAGATCAGCTCTAAGGTCCCTTCCAAGCCCAACCATTCCGTGACTGCGTGATTTCAGACTGCACGGCGACTTTCACTGTTACAACAACATAAAATCTCCAATCGAGCTGATTTCTCTGAGCAAGGGGTGGGGATCTCAGAGGTCGCTGTCCCTGCACACTCACTGCGCTGGCAGAGGGGCAGGGGGGGCTCCCAGAGGTCGCTGCCCCTGCAGGTGGAGGCGCCGCTGCCGCTGAGGCTGTAGCGGAAGTCGCAGTCGAACACCACGATGTCCCCAAAGGTGTACTCGGACCGGTACCCGCTCAGCAGCTTCCCGTGCTCCACTCTGGGCTGCTTACAGGTCACCACTGTGCCAGGGGAACACGCAGGGAAGCAGCAGTCAGGCTCAGGAGGAGAGATGAGGGCATTGAAAAGGCCCCCATCACCTCTTGCCACCAGAAAGGCTGGAAAGGGCCGGGACGCGCAGCAGGGGAACGGGGGGGTTTGAACGCCTTGCTCCGGGTCACAGCAGGGGGATTTTAAGGCAAAGCATGAAGAGAGCACAGGGAAGGGAGCGGGTATCTCAGCAGGTTTGGGAATTCTTTGCAGGCGCTCTGTTGTGCAGCAGGGGAGGGAGGTGGATCACCTGCCCTGTGAGCACGGTGAAATCCCACTGCCCCGTCCCTGCTGATGCACTGACCGTGAGGGGACACCCTAATTCCTGTCACAGCTACTGAACTCAGAGGGTCCCATCAATTTCAGCAGGGTGAAGCAGGGAGGAGGTTCCAAGGGAGGAAACAGCAGAGCAGGAGCAGTGCAGGGGCTGGTGCTGGGATGTGGGAGCAGCTCACCTTTGCATTCCGGAGCTGGGCTGCTCCACACACCATTCAGGTTGTCCCTGGTTGTGCAGAAAATCGAGGCCTCTCCTACCAGGGAGAAAGGTCTCTGCCCCCTCCTGGGGCTGTGGCACGAGTAGGTGACAGATTCCCCGTACACAAAATGCTCCTTGTCCATCCCATTGTGCTGCCCATTCTCTATTTCTGGGGGGGGTGCACAGGGAATCGCTGTGGAAGGAGGGGAAGATGGTCACGGGAAGGAAGAAGAAGAGCAAAAAATAATTTGATTCATTTCAAACCAAAGATCTGGCCAGAAAAGAAGTGGAAACAGGAGGTGGCAGAAGGGTCAGAAATCAAGGACAGGTCTGGAGGAGCTGCACGCCAGCCCCGAGCTCTGGCTGGGCACTGAGGGGGTTTGGGACATCCCGGGCTCACATGCAGCTGCATCACTCCCAGAGGGTGAATGAACATTTCTGCAGGAAGGGAAACACAAATTGAAAATGTCTTTCCAGGCTCCACCATGCACTGAGACCTCAGCAGAGCAACGCAACAGCTTCTTTATCCAGCCCCCGTCACATCCCAGACAGTGAAAGAACAGGGAATTGAGGAACTCTGCTTACCCTGACAGGTGGGAATATCTTTGTTCCACGTAAGAATCTCGTTTCTAACCACACATTGAATCTCAGAGGGCCCAATCAGTCTGTACCTGCGTGAGACAGGGCAGAGGGAATTTCTCCACAGCCTCAGTCCTGATGCGTTGCCCATAACACCATCAGGAAGGTTTGGGCTCCTTTGTCAGAATTCCAGCAGATCAGGAATTGGGCAGCAGCGTCACTTTCTCAAGGACACGCTGGCTTTTGACAAAAGCATTTTTTAAATTTAAAAAAATGAAATGTTTCTAAGGAAAAGCATCTGCTTTACCAACTGCTTACAGCTCTGAGCTCAGTGTCTTTCCTTCAAAAGGACACTGAGACATCAGGAATGGTTCGGAAAGAGCCAGGAGGGTGAACCTGAGTTTGGGAAGAACTGCCCCAAAGCAGGAGATTAAGACACTCAGCCAGCCTTAAAGCTCCCAAAGGAAAGTTTAAAAGGTATTTCAGTCAGGGTCTGCAATCGCCTACACGGGGGAGGCTCTGACAGCACAGGGGGAGGCTCTGGCAGCACAGGGGGAGGCTCTGGCAGCACAGGCTTTCCTCCTGTGGGGAAAACGGCTGGAGAGGAAGGAGCCCTGTGGGCCAGGTGCTCCTGGCTTACCCAGCATTGCAGCTGAAGTTCACAGTGGAACCAAAAGTGAGGGTTGCAGGCAGGACCAGTCTGCCGTTGGCCGGCTCCCCGGGGTAGGCGCACGACTTGGCTGGGGACAACAGGGCTCCAGTCAGCTCCCGGCTCAGCCTCTTTGCAGGAAAGCCAAAGGCTCCCCCAGCTCTGAGCCAGGGCGTGGATCAGAGCCCTCCAGATCTCCCCTCCAACCCCAAGCTCTCCCACGATTCCCGGTGCTGGCCAGACCTGCCCCGTGAGCTGCTGCCTCTGGGGTTCGCAGTGCCCCACCACAGCGCCTCTTCCCAGCTAAAGGATTCTCCCTCTGCAGCTCAAATGCTCTTTTAGACCCAAGAGTCCAAAATGCCCGAGCAGAAGGACATCCTTTGAGTCAGCAGTGAAGCACAGCCAGCACCAGAGCTGACTGCAGCTCCTGCCATCACCGCCAGCACCCCGAGGAACAAAACCGGTGCTTTGAGTCAGGTCACTCATTGCCACCGTCCCCAGGGCTCGCTTTGGATCCTGCTCCAACAAAAGGAGCTGACAGCATCAGCAAACAAATCCAAAACCCTCAGAATCACAGAATGGTTTGGGTTGGAAGGGACCTTGAAGATCACCTTGTCCCAACCCAAGGGCAGGGACACGTCCCGCAGGAGCAGGGCCACCGAGCCCACCCAAAACACACTCACGGATGCAGATGTCACTCTCCCCGTGCCACACCCCGTTCAGCCCGCACTGCAGGACATTTCTAACGTGAATGTTCCTCATGAAGCCCGGCCGACAGACGAACTCCATCCTGTAGCCGTGGGGGAAGCTCCGAGTGCCCTCGAAATGCTCCTTGGGCTCCGCCGACGGGGAGCGCGGCGGGGCAGCGCAGCGACCTGCGGACACAGACCCCATCGGACACCTGCAGGGGGCTTCCAGGCCTGATCCGCCCTGGAGGTCCAGGGGAGGACCCCTCAGGGGCCCAAAGACTCCTGAAAGCCAGAGGCAAAGAGAGAAGTGCAGCCTGTGGCTGGCAGGGGTCAGGAGGAGCTTCACCCCTCCAGTCCCGCTCCTCATACCTCACCCAGCAGATTCGAGGGCTGGACACACAGTCCAGATTAAGTATTTCTTCTCCCCGTTCAGTACAGATTATTGCACTTTTTTCAGCTAAAATAGTTTTGTATCTGCTGCCCACAGAAAGGGAAAAAAAAGGCAAAGGAAGAGGGATTCTGATCACAAAGATTGGCAACGTCCTTGAAAGGCAATGAGGAAAAGAGAAGGATCCAAGTGTTGTAAAACCCAGGAGAAAGTTTTCCTTCAGGGGATCTTCGTTTATCCCGAGGGACCCATTCACTTACTGTGGACAGTCGCAATGAGGGCAGCAGTGAGGAGTGACCCCAGGACAGCAGCACAACTCCTCTGCCTCCCCAGCTCCGGGGCTGACATGTTTATTCCTGCCTGGAGATCCTACAGATGTCACCACAGGCTTTTCCTGGGCCAATGTCTGTGAAGAAAGCAGAGGGGTGTTCGGGGATATTTATACTGAGGGCAAGCACAGCTCACAGGCACAGGTCTGATTTCTCCATCCCTGAGTGGTTCCTGCAGTGCCAGGAGAGGAGCAGGAGCAGGAGGTGAATTTCTTTTCTGGAAACTTACGGGTAAAACACTTTCTTTTTAGTAAGAAATCTCTTGGAAGTGAATTCCTAGTCAGATGAAACCCTGCTGGAGTCACCAGTTCAGTCCCTAACAATGAATTACCCTCAGGGAGAGAGAGAAGCATCTGAGCAAAAAATCCCATCAGTCCTGTGCAAATATTGCCTGAGCCAAGCTGTAAAGCTCACAAGTCAATCAAACCAAACTGCTTCACAGAACGGAATTTAAGTGCAATTTGCACTCACCTGGCACCCCTAGGGATCAGTAAGAGCCCTCTCTGTGTCATCCAGGGTCATTCACGAGCCTGAACCCTCTAAAAGCTCCACGAGCTCCAAGTGCCTGCTTTCCTCCTGGAAATGAGGGTCCTGCCCTAAACCCAACACTTCCCATGGCTGTTTCACTCCTCTGCCTTTCTCCCAACCCTTGCCACACCTCTTGGTTCAATCTGATTTCAGTTCCTGACCCTTGTGCCTGCTGGAGTTGCGCAGGGGCTCCAACCCCGTTCCCAAGAGCCGCGCTCGGAGCTGCTTGGCTGGGAATTCTCTTACCTGGAGGCGCGGGGGCAGCCGATGGAGAGCCCCGGCGTGTTCAGCACTTGCAGGATGGAACAGGGACTGCTCTCCTCCAGCCCCCCGGGCTCCAGCCCCAGCCAAAGGAGGAGTTTGGAAACGCCCACAGGCTGAGATAAGGCCCCACGGTGAGAAGCCCCAGTTCTGCAGAAGCCAGAGCTGGCCCGTTGACCCATAAATCATTAACTCCTCCCGAGCAAGGAGGAAGGAGTTTATTCCCCCCACAGAGCAAAACACTACAAAACTGAATGCAGCCCAGGCAGATGTTGAAATTGTTTGGTTTTTTACGTGTGGAGGTGCCAAGTCTTTGAGATAATCCTCTCTGAGCTGCTCCACTGGGCAGCACCAGCACAGGGACCTCGGGCACGCTGCGGGGTGTCCTCAGGAGAGCTGCCTCACCCCAGGGCATGGCCACCGTGAGTTCATCCCCCCTGACCTCAGAAACCCATGGCCAGCATTCAAAAAGGGGTTTCTTCAGCCAGCTCCACTTGATCCCATGAAAGCAGCACCAGCTGGAGCTCAGCAGCACAGGAGGTCCCCGGGAGCATCGCTCGGAGCCAAACACGCAGAGAATTCCAGAGTGGTGTGGGCTGGAAAGGACCTTAAAGATCAGTTCCACGCAAAGCCTGAAGTTCTGAACTCCAGCAGCTCCAACAAAAACATCCTTAAAGCTGATGAGAGAAGGGGAACAGCGGGAGGGTTTAAGATTCCCCATTTCCCACTCAAATCCCCAAACCCAGGGACCCCTGCCTGTGCCTGCAGCCCCTCTTCCTCCAGACACAGCCCAGAGACTCCAGAGTTCCCCACCACCTCAAAAAACCAGCACACAGCGGAGAGTTAGAGCAAACAATGGAAAAGAAGAGAGGAAATGATCTGTGTTTTTCTGAGTCTCTTTATTGCAAATAAACACTGACAGATATTTGCGCTCAAGCGCACAGAGCACACAACACTCGGCACAAGCTGACGGACACCGCAGCGCTTCAAACCTAAAAAAACCAAATAAAAGGCAGCACAGCAGGAACGTTTACAAGCAGCTGGGCAAGATCCCTCTCACCAAACCCCACAGGCGGAGCTGCAGCCTGCAAACAGCGCCCGGGAGCAGGGGGACGGCGGGGGTGGCACTGGCGGGGGTGGCACTGGCGGGGGTGGCACGGGCAGGGCTCACCCAGAGCCCTTCAGAGGGGCACGGGGTGAGGTTTGGGGACACCCCCCAGGGCAGGTGGCTGCTGGACGTGCTGGTGAAGGTGCCTTTTCTCCCCCAGCTGCCCCGTGGCCCCTTGGCACCCGGGCCAGGCCCTTCCCTGTCACCCACCCGAGCTGCCGGGAAGGGGACGCCCGGCAGAGGTGACAGCTCTGGGGTCACAGCCAGTGTACACAGACCAGCCAGCCAGGCTGGGTTTAACTCTTTTCCCCCATTTCCCAGTTCTTTCCACCCCTGGCAGCAGAGATGGAGCAGTTTTAGGCCAAAACAAACTCCTTTGTCTCTGCAGTGACACATAGGGACAGGTCCCACCGAAGGTGACAGCAGCCACCACCACCTTTGCTGCTTGACACACAGGGACAGAAAGCCAAGGAGGGGGTCACGGAAACCCCCAGGTGTGGGGAAACGCTCAGGAAGGTGCCAGGCCCACACCCACACACCTCCAAGCCCCCCTCCACCTGCCCAGCCCACGACACCGATCCCACTGACAGCACGAGCTGCTGCCGAGCCCGTTCCACCAAAAACATCTCAAAAACCCCATTGTGCAACGTTTGTTTGCTCTGGGGTGTTTGCCCGAGCAGTGCCAAGGAAATCAGGTGGTTTCAAGGAAATCTCTGGCACGGGGAGCTGCCAGGAGATGCCCACTGGCATCACCCCAGCCCTGCACCCCCGAGGGCTCAGCAGGACCCTCAGGGCAATGCTCCGCTCCCAAATCTGATCAGACACGTTCGCTTTAAACCACAGACCTCCAAAAGGCTAAAATGCAGCAGGGAAAAGCTTTCATTAAAGCACTGAGGCACAAACTCTGCAGGAAAGGACGGGATTCCATCCCACGGCCCAAAAAGGGACCCCCAGCCACTGATCCAAACTGCAGAACCCCCGATTTTCAGCAGCGATTAAAACAAAAAGCCACGACCACCAACACACGGACAGCGACATTCACGAGTCCCGGCAGGTAAAAACAGAGATTTTTGTCTCCTTACAATCATCCCCTGCTCGGTGATGTGAGCACAGTGAACTCTCCAGCGAGCCACCGTGGTGCTTTGTGCGTTACCATCCCACAGCACCTTCCCCAGAGCTGGGGGCTCTGCTGGGAGCAGCCGGGCTGGCAAGGACGGCTCTGTGCGTTCAGAGCGCTCTGGAGTGTGACAGCACAGGCTCTAAACCTCCTCCTTCGACAGTTCATCTTCTTTGGAGTTTTTTTCTGGTTTATTTCTAAGCACAAAAACGTTTAAAACCCAAGACCGGACAGCTGCGCCCTGGTGGGGGAAAAGCCTGAGGGGGAAAACTAACAAAATTCAATTTTCACCACCAAATTTCACCCCTCTGTGGCACAACTGCTTTAGATCAACGCATTCTTCCGCTCCTCAGAAATCCTGAGGGGTCAGGATTAGGGCCTTGGTCCTCTCTATCTCAGTTTTATCAAATTACAGCTCTGGGAGTGTTTAAAACGACCAGGTTTGAGCTCAAAATGCCCAGGGAAGCCTCAAGCTCTGGGGTTGCTGAGCTCCTCCACAGCCAGGGCACAGTTTCCCTGCTGTGGGTATATCCAGCATTAATTTACACATTTTTAAAAAGCAACTTCTGGGGCCCAGAACTGCCCAGATAAATCCTGGAGTCACCTGGGAAAAGCAGGTCCAGAACAGCCTCCTGCTCTGTCCCCAAATGTTCCTTTCTTCACCCAACCCGAGGGTCCTGCCCTTACTGCAAGAACAGCTGGAGTGGGGTAAAATGGAGTTTGGCAAAAATGCAGGCCAAGACTTGTGGGAGAGGACTGAAAATTTGGGGTCTGGTGGGGATTTAAGGAAAGGATTGAAGCCAGACACGGCCACGCAGAGCTGCACCACCTGTGCCCTAAAACAGCTTAAAACTATGAAAGGCAGCATTAGACACTGGGAACATTCACAGCTTATTCGTAGGCAAGTTAAAAGCTTGTTGTGGGCCTAAAATTTGGTGTGTTAAAAAGAAAACTGGTAAAAACCTTGTGCTTCCTGCAAACCCTGCCCAGGAGCCCTGCTGGTCCCAGCCACGCTCCCTCGTTCTGGGGTAAATGGATAAAACATCCCCAAAATGCAGGAAAAATGAGTGAGGGGATGAAGTTTAGGTTGGGATGAGAAGCTAAAATAGGGTTTGAGGTGGGATTTAAAGCTCTGGAAGCTTCCAGAGAGGGACAGCAGGGTTTATTCCCATCTGTCTCTCACAGGAGGCATCCCGTGGGATGGATGTGCTGACCTGGCAAGTGCAGGGTGTTACATCCAAGCAAAAGCCTCCCCAGGGCAAAGGAAGTGGCTCAGATTGGGGAATTCACACCAGCACTCGTGGAGGGAAAGTCAAACTCTACCTGGAGCTCCCTGGACGGCTGAAGAACAGGAAAAAACGCTTGGAAATCACTTGGAAATGGTAACGGAGGAATAACAGCTCAGGGATCTGGCCTGGAAACGCCTCTTCCAAAGAAAAGCTGCCTCAGTGAGTAAGACCATGATTATTTCGTCCTCCCACTCCGGTTAATTTTGGCGTCTGGCCAGGAGGAAAGGCGTGGGACACGATTTCAACACCCGGGGATGCGTCGACTCACGAGCGTTAAAAGCAGCTTGGGAAAAAATCTCCACAATGAATCTTCTCCAGCCTCGTGGACAGACATTCCAGCACGTGGAGAGGAGAGACACGGACGGGCTCTAAAAGCACAGTTGGAGGCGAGTGCTGGCCGAGGGGGCTCATGGCTCACTGCATCCAGGGATGCTCCGGTCCCGGCTGCCGGGCTCCTCCCGGCCGCGGCGTTCCCGGCTGGCTCCCAGGTGAGAGCAGGGACCCCTACACCGCTAAAGTGGCCATTCTCTGCAGAGAAGAGACAAACAGGAGAGGGTAAAGCAGGAGACAGCTGAGCTCGGCACACCGAGAGGTGAATTCCAGCTCCACGGGATTGCTCCGCGTGGCAGAAACCACCTGAGGATTTCCTTCATCGCTCCCATCCGGGCACACCAAGACCCAATTTTCGCTTTTTCCATCACCCTTCGACCTCCTGCCAAGCCCCCCTGAAGGGTTTTGCCATCACAGCCTGAGCCCACACCAGCTCAGAGTGCTGGAAAAGCTCAGGAGAAAGGAGGCAGGCTGGTTACTCAGGGCTGCTCACTTGCATTTACCTTCTCCACACTTCCAGAGCCACCTAAGAACCCTCACAGCGACCATCCTGCATCTTAACCACAATAAACACTTAGAGCTTCGATAAAACTCCTTCCTCTGCCTCACTCAGGGCCCAAGGGACAGCAGGAACACACCCAGACAGTAAAACTGAATGACAGCCCCACGATCCAGTGACTCCTGCAAAATCCCTGTGAGCAGCAACATCACCACACCTCGTCCTGGGCACGGCTGGGACCCTGCCCTGCTCAGCACCAGCACGGAGCCATCCCATGTCCCGAGCCAGGGATGGAGCAGGCTGGGCTTCAAACACAATTCACAGCAGCCAGCACGAGCACGAGCACCAGTAAGCCCAGCTGGAGCCCCTGGACCAGCGGGCTCAGCCCCCACTGAGGCCCCCCATAACCTCAGCTTTCATCCAGCAGAAGATTCCTTCTGCTCCAGAGTGGTTTCCATGCAACACGAACCGAGAGAAATCCGACTTACTAACCCCAAAGAGAGCACACAAAGCTGCTTGCAGTGGTACTCAGAGGCAAGCATTTCCCACTGGAGGCTGCAAAGGAAACAGAGAAGCAGGGCAGGGCTCAAAGTGCATCCTAAAGGAGACAGAAACAGGAAAAGCAGCAAAGCAAACGAGGGAAGGAGTGAAGCAGCCCCAAGATTTCGTGTTAGCCCAGGGCGAGTTTGTGTTGCAGCAGGAGGTGATACAAGGCAGGGACATCACCTGGCTGCAGCAAAAACCTGGGACAAAGAGGGTATTTGTAACTTCTCCAGTCAGGTTTTAGCCCAGAATTAACCCCCCTGCACTGATGGAAAGCTGCCCCTGTGGAGCCCGATTCTGAAAGACTGGCACCAGAATTCCAGTCGAATGGGGGGTGGGATTTTTACGTTTTGGGGTTGGTTTTGTGGGGTTTTACTGGCTGGGGTTTTTTCCCTTAATCCAATCCAGGGTGGATATTTCCATGCACAAACAGGGACTCTGCCCAAAATCCTGGGAGCGGCGCGGGCTTCAGAGAGGACCACGGGTGGTGGTGGGGAGGGGGAGCAGAGGGAAGGTACCACCTGGGCAGTGACTTCCAGCTGTGGCTGCTCAGCCCCTTCTCGAGCTTCCAGGGACGGGAGAGGCCCTCGAGCTTCCAGGGACGGGAGAGGCCCCAGCAGGTCGAGGGGTTTGCTGCCCAGGCTGTGGTGCCGCGGGCGCTTTACGGTGTCGGCGCTGGCCCGCGGGGTAAAGCTGTTCCTCCTCATCCTCACAGGGCTCTGCCTGCTGGGGAGGTCGTGCTGATCCCACACGGAGGGAATCGCCAGGGGTGAAAAGGGGGAACCACAGTTTAAAGCCACGTCACACAGCTCCGGCGTCCCACCCCGAATGCCCCGGTGACCCCGCACGGGGCTGTGCCTTCCCCAGCTTGGGAAACAACTTCATCCACCTTGGAGACAACTGGAAAGTGCTTTCTCGGCAGTTTTACTTCCCTTTGGGATTTTCGTTGTGCTTAGGTGGCTCTCTTTGGGTTCGATTTGGGGTTTTTTATTTTTTATTTTTTTTCCCTCTCCGCGCGATCCATTTAAGGGGGAAAAAAAAATAAGCAAATGGAAAACTCTCCCTTCTTCCTGCTTCTTCTGCCCCAAAGCAGTCGTGCTGCCCAAGCAAAGCCAGGAACAGAAACAGCCTCCAAGTGGGCAGCAATGATTTCCATGCAGGGATCACAGGGAAGTTGGAAAAGTGACAAATCCCAGAGCGGTTTGGGTTGGAAGGACCTTTAAACATCACCCAATCCAACCCCTGGCCGTGAGCAGGGACATGCTGAAAACCACACAAATCATGCCCAATGTCCTCAGTTTGGCATTTGCCAGCTCCACAAACCCTCCAGCCACAGCTCCCTCAGCACCAACAATAACCAGATCCCAGCCCGAGAGCTCCTCATAAAACACAGCAAAAAGCCTAAATGTACCAAAACCACCTAAAATCAGATGCATTCAGACTTCCTGTGAGGCAGCAGAGCAGAGCTGGTTTGTGCTCTCTAATTGGGGGAGTTAATTAGAGGCAATCTCGGGCTTCCCCTGACAGCCCCTTTGCAAAACAGGGTTTGCAAAAGCCAAGGACCTCCGGCATCAGCAACGTCCCCAGCACGAGGTGACAACGGGGATGGGCAACAGCTACTTAAATCATGGCAGAGAGAGGATCTCAGAAAGGGAAAACTCATCAAGACAAGGAGAAAAAATCCACCTGAGCCCTTCTGCCAAGTCTTTTTGGAATTATCAATAAGCACTGATAACAAACACTGCATTGGACATGGAGAACGAGACCTGCAGGTTAAAATCTCTGCCCTAACCTTGCCCGTTCTGCTTCCTGCAACAGCTCTGAGAAACATCCCCCCTGGCCTGAGAAGCACTAATTCAGCCTCCCATGAATTCTGCTTTTGGGGGTTATTTCTGAGGAGAATCCTCCTGCTCACTGAAAGCCACCAGGCAGCTCCAGCGAGGGTTTGAGAGGGTTTGGGACTCCCACCTGAGAAGGGACAGAGGCAGAACTTACTGAGCTCAGGGAGGGTTTGTCCCGGTGGGTGTTCACTGCTTCCACGTTCAGGGTAATGGTCTCCACTTTACAGCCTGCACCCGAGAGAAAGGGAATTTTATTTAAGTAATTTATTAAAGAACCAGCACGGAAAGTGAACAGGGATAAATTTCTTCTTTTATTTGTGAAAAATAACACAGCTCATAAACCCACAGCTCACCCCACGAGCAGAATTTCACACTTCACTTTGTGGTTTCAAGGGTGAGAGCACAGCCCTGCGTTATTTGGGCTGCACAGAAAAGCCACTTTTAGCTGACTGCAGCCCAAGTTTGGAGGCACAGCCTTCCCCATCCACAGGGAAAATCCAATTGTTTAAAGGAGGGGCCAGGGGAGAACACCCTGCACCTCCACAGCTGCTCCCCCAACCCTCCAGAACCCTTTTCTGTGCTAACCTTTTGTGTGTTAACCAGGGAATAACCTGCTCATCACCAGAAACCTTTCCAGCATGGCCAGGTGCTGCCACACAGGAACACAAACCTGCCCATCACATCCCCACACACAAACCAGGCCAGAAATTAAAATTAAAAATGAAAACAAAGCAGTTATTTACCATAGGCAACGGGTGTGAGCTTGAGAATGGTGTGGAGGGGGCAGCGCAGGTAGGGCAGCTCATCTGGGAGGGAAAAAGGTGTTATGGGGTCAACTGCGATGCCACAGCCCCCCTGACCCCTCCCCAGCCCCACAGCAGCTCATCTGGGGGGAGAAAGGTGTTATAGGGTCACCTGTGATGCCACAGCCCCCCCTGTCCCCTCCCCAGCCCCACAGCAGCTCATCTGGGAGGGAGGAAGGTGTTATGGGGTCACCTGCGAGGCCACAACCCCCCCGACCCCTCCCAAAGGGCTTTTCCAACCCAAGCAATTCCAGAATTCCAGCCAGAGGAATCCTCTCTGGTGGCTCACAGCTGGGAAAGCACCGCAGCAACAGCAACAGCTGCCACGGGCCCACGGGAGATTCCTTCACCACTGCATTAAGTTGTTCACGAAGTCTGTTAGAAGTTTGTTGGCTTCATTAAAAGTTTTATTAAGCTCTAGTGCCACTCACTGGAGCTTGCAGAGGACTGGAACCTGCCAGGGCTGTGTGCTGTGCAAGAAATCAGCATTTCCCTGCGATGGAGCGCTCCTGCTGCCAACCCTCCCAGGCCACTGAGGCTCCTTAATTCATCAGAAAACCTTTTCTTTACATTAAAAACCAGTCCCCTGCACCTTCTGTAAGTGCTGCTGCTGCTGCAAGCAGCTCCAGAAACAGCATCTGAGCAGAAAAGCAGCAGCACATTTGTACCTGTCCCTCAGGGAGCTCCCTGCACTGCTGCAGTGCAATGGTTAAAGCACTGCTGAAACTCCTCCTTTCCTCCTTTTTTAAGCAGCTCTTCCCTTGTTAAAAAAAAACAAAAAACCCAACCAAAAAAACTCCCCAAAACCCTGTGAGGGGAAGCAGGGAGAGGAGCCAGCCCCAGCACCATCCCTTTGTTTTTGTACCTGCACTCTTGTCGAGAAAATAAGCCAGGAGGCACCTCATAACTGCCTGGTGGGAGATAACGAGGACGTTGCCTTGCCTCTCCAGCTCCATAATTACCGGCTCCAGGCGCTGGACCAAGTCCTGGTAGGACTGGAAAACCAAACAGGAATTTGTCAAGGGGTTGTGTAAACACAGGGTGAAAGCAGAGGTGGCAATTAACAGCGTCACCTTCAGGGAAATGTGGGTTAAAGTAGCAAAATGAGCAGGTTCTGGGTGATGTGGTAAAAATAGTAAAAAAAAAAACCACACAAAACCAACCAAAAAAAGCCAAGAGCAGAAGGTGAAATGCAGTGTCAGAACCCTCAGACCGTGGGAGGGCTCGGATTGCTGGTAACTCAATGAGTGCAGCCAGAAAAAAACCAAGTAAAATAGTAAATGATTCATTTAAACAGGTTGGGAAGTAAACCCAGAAATGACTCCAGGTCACACCCACGATAATTTCGTTTCCCAGACGGTTTCTCAATGAGAATTCGGGCCTGGGCTGCAGAACCCCCTCGGTGTCTGAGGGTGGCATCCAGCAAGTGGCCAAATTAATTGACTGAAAAGCATCACGTGCACACCACAGTGAGGGAAATCAACAAACATTTCCCCCCAAAAGGGAACTGGGGATCCCAACGCTTTCAGTTCCTCACACAAATGGCACAAAAAGGTAAAAACTGAGTCGAATTTCTCGATCCCCCCACATAAATGTTTGTTTCCCTGCACTGTGTGGTGGTGTTTTTCCTTCAGGGCCCTCACCTCCCCTCCAGGGTAACGATAAAGGTACTTCTCCTGATCCCTCATGGCGAACTCATCCGGATACTTGGCCTCGATTTCTGCGTAGGTCATTTCCTCACAGACCCCCTGGGGGAAGGAAAACTGGTCACCACCAACCTCATTTCACCAGAGGGCCAACAGCACGACAGGGAGGGAAGGAACAGCGAGGGGCTGACATCAGGGATCCCTTTATGGCATGGAAATTTTAGGTGTCGCATCTGACCCAGCCCTGCCCTCGCTGTGGGTACCGGGGTGGTTTGAAGAGGCTGAGTTTTGGTTTTGTCTCAAAACCTGTGTTTGTTCATCCCTGGATGAAAAACGAGCCCTCGCTTCCCCAGCAGCCACCCTGCAATTTCCTGAGAGAATCAAGAGTGGGAGCAGCAACCTTTGCCCAGCCAGGAGGGTGTGACAGATGTCTGGGATGTTCGGGGTTATTTTCCTCCTCCACACCAGCTGGAACATCCCCAGCAAGGCCTGGCAGCTCCCAACACTCTCAGCCCTGGACCAAACCACCCCAAACCTCATCATGACGGTTTGATGATACAAGATACAAGAACACGGCTATAAATCAACAGAAAACAGCTGACTTTACGGTGATTTAATTTGGCTTTAAACCAAATGGGTGTTATTTCCCACCTAGAGAAGCTGAGGGTTTTAAGCAGCCCTTTCACTCACAGCATCGATCTCGTTGAGGATCTTCCACTGCTCGTACAGCACCCCCAGGGACTCGGCCGTCTGGATCGTCCTCTTCAGCTGGCTCGTCCACACCTTCAGATCCACGATCTCCTGCTCCTCGATGAACTTCTTCAGCGCTTGGGAAAACTGGGGAGAAAAGCTCCGGGCAGGTTAGGAGGGGGCAGGGGAAGCTGCAGCTGCTCAGAGCATCGTCCGGGGCCGTGGCGGCGGCGGCGGGATCCGGCTGCGGGGGGGACGCGGAGCCCGGCGCTGCCCCGGCTCGCACGGCACAGACGCAGCCCCGGGGGCACGTACCTGCTTCCCTCGGGCCGACAG
>VZTA01027028.1:54323-109207 GCA_013398855.1 Mohoua ochrocephala
CCCGGGGGGGGAAGGAGGAGGGCGGCGGGAGGGGAGCGGCGCTTTGCGGGCTCTGCCGCCCCGCCGGCTGCTGTTGCGTTAATTAAAGAGGCCGTGGCACACACGCCCCTCATCAACCGGCGGTCGGGCCGGTTCCTGCTCCCGGGGGAGGCGTCGCCGCCCGGCTCGGCAGCGCTTCCTGCTCGCTGCGAGTGCCGGTGGTGCTTTGGCTGCGTCCCGGGGGTCCGGAGGCAGAAGCGCGCGGGGCTGGAGGGGACGGGGACCGGGCCACGCCAGGTGAGTCCCGCGGGGGCCGTTGCGGTGCCAGCGGCTGTTGGCCGGGGCTGTTTCCCGGCAGGATCCCGAGATGGGGGAAACGGGCGGAGCTGTCCCAGGCCAGGTTGGACGGGGCTCGGAGCACCCGGGGCTAGCGGGAGGTGTCCCTGCCCATGGCATCCTTAAACGTCCCCGGGTGATGTTTAAGACCCCAAACCATTCCACGATTCCATGATTCTCCTCTGTGATCCTCAGCAATGACAGCACAGCCGTGCCGTTGTGCTTTTTAGGAGCAGCAGCGGCTTTAAGTCCCCACTTTATGTCCCTCCTCCTGTCTGGCAGGTGACACTCTCATAGTGGAAGAGGACACATCCAAACCCGAGCCCGACTCGCCCGTGGTCACCAAGAAAGCAATGTCCCACCCCGTCAGGGAAGCCGTGCCTGTGCTGGCCAGGAGGGTTGTGCCAGCAGACAATTCCTGCCTGTTCACCAGCGTGTCCTACGTGGTGGAGGGCGGCGTGTACGACCCCGGCTGCGCCCCCGAGATGCGCAGCCTCATCGCCCAGATCGTGGCCAGCGACCCCGAGTCCTACTGCGAGGCCGTGCTGGGCAAAACCAACAGGGAATACTGTGACTGGATCAGGAGGGAGGAGACCTGGGGGGGAGCCATCGAAGTGTCCATCCTGTCCAAGTTCTACCAGTGCGAGATCTGCGTGGTGGACACGCAGACCGTGCGCATCGACCGCTTCGGGGAGGACGCCGGCTACGCCAAGCGCGTGCTGCTGATCTACGACGGGATCCACTACGACCCCCTGGAGCGCCGCGTCCCCAGCTCGGACATTCCCCCCCAGACCATTTTCTCCACCGGCGACGACGTGGTGCTGGCGCAAGCCCTGGAGCTGGCGGACGAGGCCCGGAGGAAGAGGCAGTTCACGGATGTGAATCACTTCACCCTGCGCTGCATGGTGTGCCAGAAGGGACTCACGGGGCAGCTGGAGGCCAGGGAACACGCCAAGGAGACTGGACACACCAACTTCGGGGAGGTGTGAGCTCAGCGTGAGGAGGGTGCCATCGACTACCTCAGCGCTCCGGAATCAGATTCTGGAGTCCCAGATAAGCTGTTTGTAATCATAAAAATTCCGTTCACAGAGCTTGAAAAGCGAATTAACTTAATGGTGGCCAACGCACAGGTTTGGGAAGAGGGGACTGGGAATAGGGATGCTAAGGGATGGCACTTGGGCAGGTGGTGGACAGTGGCAGCCACACCTTGATTTCATAACCTTCCGTGTGTGTGTGTGTGATCCGAGCAGACAGACACAACCAGGCTGGTCCAGCACTGGTGTGGAACCCACCTCTGAGGTGCTGAAGGAACGTCTCTGCGCGTTTTCAGGGCAATTCAGTGGATCCCAGGCTTTGGGAAACACTGTGTCAGCACCCCTTACACTGAGAATCAGGCTCTGCACGTGTGAGCAGCTCTCAGAGGGGAAACTGCTCGCGTGGTGCGTGATCTGTAATGGAAATATCAAGTACAATATCAAAATACAGTTTGCAGTGCAAAGAGGATCTCTGAGCTGCCCTGCACCATCAGGAATAGACTGTGTAGTTTGTGTGGAGAGAACTTTAGGGAAAGAAATGGCCTCTAAGCTTTAAGGTAGCCTTTAAATTAATGAGTAGATGGATAAGTGTTGAATAAAACTTATTAATCCTCCGTAGGTAGTTTTTAGTTGCTTGAAAAATAACTCTCAACCCCCTGGTGTTTACACTGCATCAGAGCATAGGCATGTTTCCTGGAATACTTGGGATTCTTCTTCATAATAGCATTGGAAATTCCTGCAAGAGGGAAGCAGTAGTTAGGGAAGTGACTCAATTTGCATCTGTTAAATGCATCGAATACTTGACTTGAGTAGAGCCAATCAAGGCCATGGTGTCACTAAGCTGTTCCAGTTTCCAAATACTGTAAATGAGCACTTTAAGGTTGAGTTCTCACTCTTTGCTGGTAAAAAGTTTTGCCCTCTGAAGGCCAGAGCCAGAAGGGAGGCTTGAAAACATCATCTGCTTTCTGCCTTAATGTGTTTGATTTGTCACTGGTGACTGTGCAGCAGCGAGACTCTCATTGTGATAATGAAGGGTGCAGCTGAATATTCAGAACAAAATAAGCTGGGTGAAGTGCCCCACTCCTTTGGACTGTTCAGAATCAGGGAAGATGAGATTGGGTTCATGGGAATACCTTACCTCACAGTGGGGTTGTGAAGCTTAAACAGCAAGTGCTTTCGAGGGCTTTTAAAAGGTGCTGTAAAGGTGCATTTTACTGAAGGGGATTTTTGGTTTTGTTTTGTTTTTTTTTTTCTTTGAAATGCCTGCAACACATCCTCGTTTCTTGAATTATTTTAAAACATCCTTTGCCTGCCATTCTCGCGTTACTGTGTGGAGCGACCTTCCTCGCGCTTTCAGAATGGGGAGCAAGGAGGAGCACCTTGGGGCTGAGGCAGAAATAAACCCACTTTCCACGTGGAACCTAAAATCCAGTTTGAAAGGCCTCTGTTCCCTAAGGCACCCGACCAAACCGGTGCAGCAACACCACCTTTTCTGCAAAAATCGTGTTTTGAGTTCTCAGCAGAGGCTCCCGGTTGGATCTTGAAATCCAGGAGGGTTTTACTGAAGAAAGAACATAATTACACAAGTGCTTTGCTGAATTAAGGGATGAATGATGAAACACAAAGCCTGGAATCACCAAGAGCACTATGGACCAGGTTTGTTTTGAATTCAGTATTAAAATACACATTAGCACTGTCGGGAGTTCCCTCTAGAAAGCCACTCAGCTTCCAGTGTTAAACCCCGCTCTGCTCTTTAGCCTCTCATTAGGAAAGGAAGATAAAAACCCCCCCAAACCCCAACATTAAACCCAGCCCTGTAGAAGCTGATGCTTAAAAACCTCCAGAAATACCTGACAGTTCAAAGGAACTTGAAGATTACACTGTGTTAGAACTACTTGAGCTGAAATACTGGCTAGGAACGAGACCAAGAGACTGTCGAGCCCCAGGTGTGCTCTCAGCCTTCCCAGGGAAGCAGGGACGTGCCTGGGACAAGGAGCTGATCCTCACCCTCTGCCATCTGTCACAGGGACACAATACCTACCTCAGAGAGGTGCACGAGGTGTCTTTGGGTGTCTTTGAAACACAAGTGGAAGATCCATATTTATTGTCTGCCTTGACTTTGGGGAGCAACCCTTAGATTTTAGTTTTGTGTCCTGGATGGATTTTCTCAAAGTTTCATTTTCTCAAAGTCTCTTTTTTTTTTTTTGTTTGTTTTGTTTTGGTATTTCTCAGTTGCAGTATTTGAAAAAATGAGCTTTATTTAATCCAGAGTGTTGAGCTTTGCTAGATCATGTTTGCATTGGGAATGTGCTAACAGAGAATTAGTTCCTTTGGAGGGAGACGTGTCACTATCACTGCTTGGATGTTTTCTTTTGTTGCCTAGAAAATAAAATCTCTTTGGTTAAAAAACAAAAATACCTGTAATTCGTGCTTGTAAAAGAACAGGTCATCTTTGGCACCGACTGTGAGAAAAGTTTCTCCTTATTCTCCTAAACTTCCCCAAACAAAAAGTATCTGCATTACTTAAAATGTAAAGTCTGGGTAGATTTTAATTACAACTCCTTTTCTTTTTAAAAATTATTATTATGGGGGTTTTTTTAGTACTTTTTAACCAGGATTTTCCTGCCCTTAACGATACAGTCAGGGAATTATCACAAAAATGGCATCCTAGTGAATTCTGAATATCAGAATGGGACAACGTGAGCTTCGAGCTCCATTCCAACCCAAACCATTCTGGGATTCTATGAAATGTGATACCCGAGCTAGCAGCACTCAGCTGCAAAGAGAGTTTTACATCCCTCCTGAATCTTTTCTGCATTGAAAGATATAAATCATTAAATAGACTTCGTGAATATTTGGTATTACACAGATTTGCTCCCTGGATGCAACAGACTGAAAGAGCAGTCTGGGGAGGAAATCAGTAATAACTGGGATTTCTGAAGGACAAACCTCGTTCCTAAGCTCTGGGTAACTCCTATCAAAAGAGCAGTTTCTGGGGAGAGCACTGAGGACAGGAACATCTCGTTCCACCTAAAATCAGCACCTTTCCCTGAGCACAGCCACAGCAGGGGCCACTCGTGACAGTCTGGGGACAGTCTCCTGTGCCCGTCCTGCTCTCCTGGAGACTTGGAGAATATCCCAGCTCTGGAACTGGGATCTGTTCTGGGGCAGCCACCCCCTGAGAAATTGAAACCTCTCTGACCCCGCAGCGTTGTCCGTTCTCCCTCCTCCCCTTGGGAGGGGCCGGGGCTGGGTGAGGGGAGAGCAGAAGTTCTCTGCTGCCCGCCTGGAGCACAGAGAGCCTCGTGCTGGGGGAGCTCCTGAGAACTCAGAGCAACACTCGGGTGCTGAATCATCTGTGTTGGGCTGATTTCACTGCAGAACCCACCCATGGGCCAGCCCTGGGAACCTCTCCCTGGCGAGGAAACTCTCCACAGGAGGAACTAAAAGTTGTCAGCTTGCTGTTTTGAAAATTGCAGCTGCCACACAATTACACGTCTGCCTGCATTTGAAATCAAACTTTGCATCCGGCTCTAACACTGCCATCAAGCTCGCTCTGAATAAAATTCCTGCAATTTGGGTGAAATCGCTCCGGCTGTTTCAGCTGTCTGAGCACCAGATGCTTCCTGAAACAGGAATACAGTGGAGGAGTTCACAGAATCAGGTTGTCCAAGCTTGCAGTGTCCTTGTCTATTATTTTTAATTAAAAAGTCTTGAGGAAAATGTTGGGGAACTATTAAACCTTGAGAGCTGCCTTCTCATTTCTGGCGTTGATGGTAAGCAAGCTGTGGAAACACCTCACATCCCTTCTCTGGCTCTCTTCTGTGGAACAGAGATAACAAACAGGAATAATTTCCCTATTCCTAATAATTGCTCCTTGGCCACGGGAAGGTCTAATGCCTGCTGTGCAAGAGGAGGCATTACCTACGTGGTGTTTTCCAGAACTGATTTGTCAGCACGCAGGCTGTGCCTGCAGCTGGGGCGAAGGAAAGTGCCCAAGAGTCCCACAGAGCCAGATAAACGTCCTTACCTCGACAGGAACCTTATCGGTGACGCCGTGCGGATGCTGCTCCTGCAGGGCCGGGCCTGAGTCACTCGTGCCCTCGTGTTTAGGAACAGGGTGAGGCACAGCCGGGCTGAGAACCTGCCAAAGTCCTTCCAGGGCACTGGGAAGTTCTCTCTGCATCGTTTGACTCCTCACATATCCTTCGTGCCACCTATGTGAAATCACACCTTATTTTGGGTTGGACCCAGTTATATTTGCTGGAGGGAGAGGAATGTGGAAAAAGAACAGGTTCTTTCTGGGCTTTTGATTCAGAGCAGCTCAAGATTTCTCCTCATGGACCGTGACACTTTCCTGACCCACACAGGGCTGCAGGCAGCCAGCTCTGCCTGTTCTACTGCCCAGGCTGGAGTCCCGGTGCTGTCAGGCCACCCCTGCTCTGTGCTGGTGCCCTCTCACACCCTGCTGGCAGTGCAAGAACAGAACAACCCCGCCTTGGCTTTCCTCCCTCTCTCAGAGCAGCCTCAGCACCGGGCACAACTCGACAAAACCCACACAGCTCTAAAGCTTCCATTTAAAATTAAAATTAATTCATTTAAAATCAAACCCACTTCATTAACTAATTTCACATTTCAACTCTGCTTAAACTGCTGCACCATCCGGCACAGCTCCCGGAGCACCGGCACCAATCCCGCCCTGGGTCCCCCCTGGCTGCTCCCGACGTGCTGCATCCCCATCCCTCACCTGCTGCAGGCCAGCGTGGGAGAGCAGGAGGAGCTGGGGCTGGCTGGGGCTGCCAGCAGCCTCTGCTCTGTTCGTTTGCTCTCCAGCACGTTCCCTTCTGGAATAGCGCTCGGCCGGGCTCGGCGTTGGTGGGAGCCTCGGCGCTTCCCGGCTCATCTGCTTTCCCTCCATCTCCCCGTGGCTTTCATCAGCTCCACTTCCCCGTTCTGCGGAGCAGGGAACACGTGTGGCAACACAGCCTTCTGCTAAAAATACAAATTTAAAAAAAAAAAAAAAAAAAAAAAAAAATCATTGAAGCGTAGAAATGTGAATGAATCCGGCAGCTGTGCCAGCCCTGGAAATTTCCTGCAGGGTGTTTGTAGATGCTCAGTGAGCAGCACCTTGTCAAGCAGGTACAAGTCCATGCTCTGTGTGGGGGTGGGTGGGAGGAATGGCCAAAGTTTTGTTTATCAGCTGGAAAAGCTCTGATTTTAATAACAGAGCCCAAAGTCAGAGTAAGGAGGAGGCACTGCCGTTCTCTCCCTGCCCCTGCAGCACCACCCGGGCTGGGGGTCAGTGTCACCCTGCACAGCGTGGGGAAATCTGGGCCCCTCTTTGGCAGAGGCAGCAGAGGTGGCGCCCAGGGGCTCAGGGCAGGAAATGCTGCTGAAGGAAACGCCTCAGCAGAGTTTCTGAGGAGGTGTCAGTGGGAAGATGAGTGTGGTGGGCGTCTTGGGGGGGCTTCAGCTTTCACCTGAGCTCCAGGAACTGACCTCCAGCTGCCTGGGGAAGGAGTCCCCAGCCCTGGAGGGAGCTTGCAGAAGGTTTTGGTGCCCGCAGGGAACGGTGCCAACTGGGGCAAAAGCAGCTGCAGGTCGGGACAGGCAGAAGGAGCCTCGGAGCTGCGCAGACCTGGGCAGCACGTAAATAAATCCGTGCTGAAGCTCCCCTTCCAAAACACTTTCTGCCTGTCTTTACAACCTCCTTCCTTCGCAGGCAGCAAACTCTTGGCCTCTGGGAAGCTGTGGTGAAATGCAAGCACCCACCTGTCCTAGCCCAGGCTGTGTTTCCAGAGCCGAGGAGGAACCAGCTCCTACCCCGAGCTGCGGGATCCCTGCACAAACCACCTGAGAGAAGAAACCTGTTGTGGGTGACGCGTTCCTGGGCGCAAACGCCCAGCCAGGGACGTAATTATTGTGTGCAAGGCTCGGGTCAGGGCTCAGCTCGGCTGCTCCGGTGTCAGCGAGCAGCTATGCGGCAGAACAGGATGTCGGATTAAGGAGTCTCCGGCGAAACCCGTGCCGAGGACAGCAGAGGACAGCAGGGAAGTGAGGGAGCTGGGTGGTACCGAGCAGAGCTGCCCGCAGCTCCCGGGCACTGCCAGCTCACACCCAGCGCTGCCAGCGCAGTGGCCACGACCCGGCGCTCTGGGGCATGGCACGGACGGGGTTCGGGGGCTCAGCCACGCCGTGACCCCAGCCTGGAGCAGGAGGAAAGGTGCCTGGCAGGGCTGCGGGATGAATTTCGCTCGCCCTGGCTGCAGGTGAGGGGCCTGGGATCACCTGTCAGGACGTACCTGCGAGCACCCACCTGCCCGGCACAGCCTTATCTGCAGCGGGAGCAGAGTTAATGTGTAACCTGGCTGTGTTTGGTTAGCCCAGAAAAGCAAAGAAGTCCTGGGATAGGCACGGCCGGGACAAGGAATTGGGCAGCACGGAACGACGGACGGCCTGGTAAAACGACAAAACAGATTAATAATCATTTATGTTCCTGCTTGTCCTTTGCTTTCTGTGCTTTTCCTGCTGGATGGGCTGCGGGTGAGGGGCTCTGGGTACCTGCAGGGCTCTGCTTTGGAAGGGTGAAATGTGGTGGGGGATTCGCCAGCGAAGCTGGACAAGGTGGTTTGAAGGTGGTGGTGGTGGGAGGAAAGCTGGGGAGACCCAGAGCTGGCAGTGACAGAGCTGGGGAGACCTGAGCTCAGGACAGCAAAGAGCTCAGGCAGCTGCTGGGCGCTTCATTTACTCGTTCAGAGAGGAGGAAACGCGGATCTGCCACCGGCCCCTTGCCCCTGAGGTGGGATCAGGAGCAGGCGCCTGCAAAGGGGGGTTTGCTTGGGGCCGTGTTTGGGGCTGGCCAGGACAAAGCCCTTTCCCAGGCAGGAGGGGTCCGGCTGCTCTGCCCCAGCCAGCAAAACCGAGGTGTTTTAAGCCGGGATGGAGAGCTTGGAGTGGTGCTGGCTGAAAGAAAGTAGCCTCATGTCTAAAGCAATTAGCATTAATTGCTACCCGGCACCTCTTTGATGGCTCCGTGGGCTTTCAAAGGACAGTTATGGCAAGGGCCACAGGAGCTGAGGGACCTGGTCTTTGGATTTAGATAAAAAATTACTTCTTCCAAATATATTTTTAGTGGGGGAGAGACCTACACCACTGACACCCAGCTCTAAACCAGCTTTTCGAGTACCGCGTCTGTTCAATCAAACGCTCGGTTGCGTTTTTAATTTGTGGCTGTTCCTCACCAAAAGAAGGAAGTAAAATCCTTCTGAACCACTAAAGCTGGAGGGTTTCAACACTGATTTTTTCCCCTTTCCCGAGCTGGATGAGTGTGCTGGAGCCGTAATCACATCAGAGAACTAATGGGCAGGAAAAGGAACTTCTTGTTTCAGTGCGGATCCTCCGCGGCACCCGGCGGGCTCGGGCTTAACTTTGCCTCCCATGAGCTGGGGCTCGGTGGGTGCCAAAGCTGCTTTAGGTCCCTGCAAATGCTGTTTGAATGAGAGAAAATTGTTTCTTGAATGGCCTGGTGGTGGTGGGGGGGGATCCTCCCGGTGGAAATGCTTCCCTGCTGGCCCCCACCAGCTGCACACTCAAGTTCCAGCGAGGCTTTCACTTCCCATGGGGTGTTTTGCTGTCTGAAATTTGGGAGGGAGGCAGCCGGGAGCACTGCAACAACCATGGCCAAGCCTCCTGCTACTTAGGAGTCACTATAAACCTATAAATCCATATACCTAGTTTTGATATAAATCTAAATTTCACATTGTGGCTGTTCGAGTGCACAGCAAAACCCTGCAGAGGCCCGAAGTCCCCCAAGCTCAGCTCTGCTTCCCGACAGCTCAAATCCCTGGCCACGAAGTGATCTGAATCCAAAGAATCCAGGGAACTGCTGTTCCAAAGCCACCACTTACTGCAACGTCATTTAAGCAGTAAATAATGCAAGGCTGAGACTGAAATATTAAAACCCTCCTGCGTGGAAGGATTAGATCTGTCAGGGCGTGGGTGTCCAAATCTGATTTTTGCGGCGTATTCCAATTACAAAGGAATTCTTTCAGGGTCTAGCGCTCTGAACAAGCAGCCAGTTCTGCTCACTTATCGCTGGATCTAATTCCCTGATCCTGCTACAAGAAAAAAAAAAAAGCAGCAGTGTGTTCCTGCCTGCAGGTTACAGCACAAAGGGCTCCTCTGTCTCCCGAGGAGCAAATCCTCTCGCGTGGGTCCGTGTGTCTTGGAGGGGGTGTTGGTGTTTGTTTTGCCGCTCCCTCTCGCCTCCGCGGCCCGGTTCCCTCCCCAGGAACGGGGTGGTGCACGCAGAGGGGACTAATTGGCGGTGCCAGGAAATTTTGGAAGCTCAGTGCTTCGCATCCATGGGTAATGACACCTTCCGTGGGCGCCCGGCCTCGCGCCGCGGGCAGCAGAGCTCCGCGCAGGGATAACTGTCCCCTGTGCCACCGGGGACCCTGCCCCGCCCCTGGCTCCGTGGTGGAACCCGAATTCGGGGTGTTTGTCAGGCAGCTGCTGCCACACTGGGGTCCCGCTGGTGATGGGGGGTCCGGGCTGCATCCAGAGGGGCATCGGGGGGCCCTGCTGTGAGCAGAGGGGACATTGGGGTGCTGCAGGTGTGGGCACAGCCCCAGCCTGCCCTGCTCCCCACGGGCTGTGCCAGCCGTGTGCCCAAACACACCCAGGCGTGCCCCGAAGGCCCGGGGGCACCTCCCCGGGGGCACCTCCCCAGGGCCCCCAAGGAAGGGCGGCAGAGGAAGCTCCCGGCAGAGCGAGGATGTGAGTAACCAGCGGCACTGCGGGCCAGCACACTCACGAGCCCAAGCTGCAGGGCTGGCACAGGGTGTGGCGGAGGAAAGAGGTCCCATGAGTCGGGGCTGGGGCTGCTGCTGGGATCTGTGAGGCCGAGCTGGGCTTACAGCTTCTGCCTTGGCCTTCTCCACCCCTCGGAGATGATTGGAGAGCCACCAACACGAGCTGGCTGGGCAGAGATGACTCTATCTCCAATTATTTTGGGGAAAAGTGCAAGGATTATTTTAAAAAGCCCAGCTGTGCCTTCTCCTGGAGACAGCAGCCTAAGATGGAGCCCATTTCCTCCATCCAGCAGCTTCAGAGCCTGCCTGTCCTCCCTCCCCGGGGGAATCTCATGACTTAATGCTTCTCCTTTCTCCAGCCACCAGGGCAGCCCGTGCTATGCCTAGGAAGGAGCTGGGGATGGCTGGCTGCAACTCGGGCAGCTGTGACAGCATGGTCAGCACGGCTTCCAACCACTCGCAGCGGGTGAGTAACCCTGGGGTGCCCGGCCCAGCTCGCCCCTCTGAGCTGAGGAAGGATTTTGGGCTGATCTCGGCTCAAACCCGCTCTCCATCGGTGCTTTGGAAGCAGCTGGAGGCCCTGAGACAGCACCAGGACCACATGAATTCCTGCCCCAGAGCGCTCCCAGGCCTCCCCATCCCGCCACGTGCGCGGCAGCACCCGGGAGCCTTCGCTGCTGCAGGGGCTGCTCCGGGCCAGGACGGGATCCCTGCGGCTCCTGCGCTGCTGGGAGTGCAAGGGCAGGTGGGGCAGCACTGCAGGGGTCAGACCAGTTGGGAACTGGGTTGCACTGGCTCCGAGGAGGGCGACTTCACCTGCAGGAGACAGCGAGCTGAGCTCCTCCTGCCTGGCAAGAGATGAATTTAAGTTAAGGCCGAGATGAGTGCGGACCATGGGCGGATGTGTCATTTTTCACTCTCTGTCCATTAAAGCTTGTTTGTCTCCCAACGCCGATGCCAAGATTGATGGACTAATTACATCCTGCCCGGCTTGGAGCGTAATTGATATGTGTGAGAGCAGCGCTCAGCCCTGGCAGGTTTTCCATCTGATGTATTGCAAACCAGAACCAAACCCTCCGAATTTAATAGGGATGGAAAAACTGGTTGTGATAGTGCACGGTAAAAGATTTGGATAAGGTGTCTCTGCAAAACAACTCCACCTGGGATAATTCCTGCCCCGTGCTTGTTGATCTGATGCACATTCCGTCCTGTCCTGCACTTCATGACAGATTGCAGGAGTCACCTTGATATCTGATATTGCAATATCACATCTCCTGGTACTCAAAATACAACGAAAATTAAGCAGCTCTTGCTGAGGCATGAATGGGAGAGCAAGGAGAGTTCATCACCTGCACAGAAATTCCAGGATTTGTGGTGTTTTCCAAGATTCGGCATTGCTGAGCAGCACAGGTGTCTGTACCTGTAGATCTGTCACCCATCTGCTCACATTTCACAGTAATTTAAAGAACTAAAAGTTAGAGGCCAAGTTCCCAAGTTAAGAATAATCCACCTTCTGACCCACAGAAGGTTGGGTAATATAAAAAAGGCTTTAAGTATTTATATATTTCCTATTTTAGTGGAGATTGTCTCATTTTCTGGAGCTGTAAATACCCATTATTGAACAGCCACTGGGCAAGCAGCTGTCACAGGCTCTCTAAACTACCTAGACATTAAATAGTATAAAGTTTTATATATATATATAAAGTTATATAAATGTACCTATATATATATATAAAATAGCATAAAGTAAACCTCTCTTTCTTACCTGCACCGCTTTATCTTCTTTTCCCAGAGTGACAACAGCTATGACTATTTATCCGTGGAAGAGAAAGAGTGTTTGATGTTCCTGGAGGAGACCATTGGCTCCCTGGATGCAGAGGGAGACAGCGGCGTCTCCACGGACGACACCGACCGCGGGGAGCCCTCCAAGCCCAGGAGAGGCCCCGTGCCCCGGGGTAAGCTGGAAACCCTCCTGCAGCCAGGCTGTGCCAAGGGAATGTCCTTGGCAGGGAGGGGAGGAGGAGCAGTGCCCTGGTGTGATGAGGCACAGTTGGTTCCCAGCTCTGCAGCAGCCACACAACGGGGGCAGAACCACGGGGCAGAGCATCTGTGCTCGTGCTCTGAACAGGCTCACGCACACTCACGAGGCCTCGTCAGGCCCACAGGATCCGATTTCCCCAGCAGGGATGGGTCAGTGCAGTCAGGGGAGCCCTGGGTGCCCGTGCTGAGCCGTGCTGGCCCGGCAGGGGTGAGGGGTGTTGTGTGTCCCGGTGCTGTGCGTGACTTCATCTCCCTCTCTTCCCAGATTTGGGCAGCGGGGCTCCAAGCAGGGATCAGCAGCGTGGGGCTGAACAGAGGAGTGGTAAAAGCATCTCCGCCTCCTCCAGCTCGGCTCCGGCAGCTGCTCCCAGCCCAGGTTATTCCAGCCTCCCGAGGAACATCCCTGCAGCAAACGGAGCTTCTGGCAGCAAAGGAAGCGTCCACACAGCGCCAGCGGGAAAACCTGCGCTGGAAGTGCCCAAGGAGGGCAGGCTGGACCAGGCCAGCACAGGAAGCCACACGAAGTCCGTGCTTATCCAACCTCCAGACCCCTTCCAGGATGACCTGGAGTGGTCACGCAGCCATCGCTCAGATGCCAAGGGGGAGGCGGCCAAGGAGACCAAGATTCGGACTTCGTGGGGCCACCCGGAGAAACCCACGCTGGAGGAGGCCCCTCAGGACCACGATGCCAAGCGTGGGCCTCCAACTGCCCCCAAACCACGGAAACTGCCACCAAACATCATCCTGAAAACCAGCAGGAACAGCCCCATGCCGCTGGCCCCGGAGCACAACCAGAAGGCCAAAGCAGCACCCTCAGCCACCTCTCACCCCGGCCCTGCCAGCGACAGCGCTGCTGAAAAGGGGAACTCAGGGCACCTCGACCCCAAGGAGAAGGAGAAAGCCCGACGGGAGGCCCTGGAGAAGCTGGGACTGTCCCAGGACAGGAGGGAGCCCAGCGCCCACCTCCATCCCCACCCCAGGGAGACGCCGCTCCCCATCCCTGGGCAGCCTGCGGAGGGCTCCGTGCCGGGGATCCGGCAGATAACCTTCAAATCCAACACCCTGGAGCGCTCCGGGGTGGGGCTGGGCAGCTCCATCGGCAGCACCAAGGAGCAGAACGCCCGGAGCAGCAGCAGCTCCCTGGGCAAGATGTCCTTCATCGAGCGCCTGGCCCCCAGCTTCCTCCGCAGCGGCCGCCCCCGGCCCGCCTCCCTCGGGGCAGGGAAGGACTTTGCCGGCCTGAAGGAGCAGGAGGAGCAGGACAAGAGCAGCAAGAGGAGATCCCACCCTCTGCCCAGCTTCCCCAGGCCGCTCCGCTCCGCCGTGAGCGTGAAGATCTCCCCGAAGGGCGCGGCCGACGAGAACCGGCGCGAGGCGCTCAAGAAGTTGGGGCTGCTGAAGGAATAGCTCGTGGGGCTGGCGGAAAAGGGGCTTTTTCACCCCAAATCCAGCGGCCTTCACTGCCTGGCCTCGGCCGTGAGTGTCTTCTGCTGCCACCTCCTGCCCCAGCACCTCGGGAGCGCTTCGGGAGCTTCGCACCAAAGGAAGGGAGGCCGCGTGTACAGAGCATTTTGTATATAGCAGATGTACATGAGCTATTTATACAAAGCGTCGCTCAGCGAGGACGGGGTGGATTCTCCTGCAAGGCCTTTAATGCATTTGGGGATTCATCAAAACAGGGAAGCCATGGAATGAGGGATTTGGCTTTTTTTTCAACGGGGTTGCCTGTGGATAAACTGGGAAGAACTGCCGGACTTTGCCGCTCTTTTAGGACTTTTTTGGGGGTTTTTTTTATTCATTTTATCACAGCCTCTGAGGCCTGAGCACTCACCTGCCACATGAAAGTGCTTCCCAAAACCACCACTGCCTGCTGGAGGGGCTGGAGGGCTGCAGAGACATCCCACTGCCTCCTCTGCCACACTCTGCTCTCCCACCCAGCCCTGACCCAGCACTTGGAAGAGGTTCAGACTGCAGGAAGGGACAGCCAAGGAGGCGAGAGGCTGTGCTGGTGTCAGATCCAGAAGTGCTGCCCGAAATGGGACAGATGCAAGGCTGGGACAGCCCCAACTCCTTCCCTTCCGAGCTGTCCTGGCACCTCTCGGGCCCGGCTGATGCTGCCAACTCCTTGCTGCTCAGCTGGGGGAACGGAGGTGGTTTCTGTCCCTAATAAACCTGTGTGTGATCAGAAGGTGCCGTGTGGTGCGGGCTCGTGTCGCAGTCAGGGAAATCTAAATAGTGAGCTGTAAAACAAAGGGTTCTGAGACAAGGGATGAGCCAGGCCAGGTCTGTCCCACCTGTAAAATGGAACCGTTCTGCCAGCACAGGCAAAGCCTTCCACGGAGCCACCCGGGACAGTGGAAGGTGGCCCTGCCTGTGGCAAGGGGAGAGACAAGGAGAGCTTTAAGGTCCCTTCCAACCCAAGCGGTTCCGTGGTTCCGTGGTTCCCGGCTCTCCCTGCAAGCACGAGGAGGGAATACGGAATTCCCGGTGCTCCCGTGGGTGCTGGCAGGCTCCAGCCAGCCCGGGGTGCAGCCAGGCAGCAGCAGAGGTTCCACCCAGCCCTGAGCTCCTCCAAGTGCAGATGGTTGGCTTTAAAGGCGGCAAGAGCACCGTGTGGAGAGGAGGGGGAGATGCCAGGGTGAGCGCTGAGTGAAAGGGTCAGCCGAGCTCCTGCTGGGTTAAAGGTGCCTTTTCAGCCCAGTGCTCCTCTCCTCTGACCACTCTGTCTCACCCAGGGCTGATTTCATCTATTTAATGCTCTGTCTGACTGCTCAGCACCTGCCTGATGCAAGTCCCGAGGGAAGTCTCACCTTGTTTATCTAACGAGAAGGGAGGGGAGCTTTAAGGACTCTCTCAAAGCGTTTTTGCCCTGAAACAGAACCTAAACACTTCTTAAAACCAGATTGTTTTGGAAACAAAAGGTTTCTCTTCCAGTCCTTGGCTTTAGTCAGAACCATTGTGTGCTGGTGCCCTGAAAGCTGAGTTCTGTTCAGATTTCCAAGGAGAAATCTGGCTCCAGGAGATCTCTTATCAGTCTGTGACATGGTGATGCTCACACACAGGAGCTGTGCACGCCGGTATGAAATGGAAACAAAGGAGAATAAATTAAAACAGCAGCCACAGAGCAGCAGGCTCATTCCTCTGGGAATGACCTCTGGGAATTTCTGTGCCTCTCCTGCTGCTGCCGGATCCTCGGGGCTGAACCACTCACCACGGGCAAGCCCCGTTCCAAGAGCAGGCATTCTTGTCTGGGCACCCCCAAAATCAGACCTTGTATTCTGGCAGGGGGTGGAATGAGGTGATCTTTAAGGTCCCTTCCAACCCAAACCATTCCACGATTCTGTGAATCTGACTCTGGGCATATTTAACTCGATTTGTGCCCGGAAGGCAAAATCCCAGCAGAGCCCAGACACAAAACAGCCACGGAGAGAGATCACAGCCTTGCAGAAGCAAAGAGTCTCAGCAGAGTTGGTGAATGTACCCTCAGTGTCTTCATGCAGATTATCCAGACTGAGTTTGTGTGTTAACAATGTTAAAAACAACAAAGAAAACGCCCAGCTTTGCATTTTCCACAGAATATTCATCTAATTCCTAACTATCAGTCCCACCCTGGCTCAGACGTGTCATTTCCATGTCTACCTGAGCCTGTCAGGACCTACTGTCCCAATTAAACATCCTTGTGCACATCCTTCGTTACAAAGCTCAGATTCAGGAGCATCGGCTGCACCAGGCCCCGGCAGAAATCATTTGTGTTAAAAACAGCCCCTGTGCCTCCGGGGCGGTGTCAGGGCAGCCTCGGGGCTGACAGGTGGGGAAGGAGGGTTGGATGCTGCTCAACCAAGCTGGAAAACACCAAACCTGGGCTGCAGGACCGAGCTGGGCTCACTCCAGCGCTGTGGGAGAGGGCTGGAGATGTCTGAGGCTCTTTAACCACATTCCAGCACGGTTTGGGCAATAACCAGGAGCTGAGGCTCTGCCCTTTCCCTGCTCACGTGCAGGTGGAGGGAAGGACCTTCTCCAGCTCCACCATGCTTCTCTCCATCACCTTTTATTTTTCTTTTTTTGCCTCTGTTCTTTGTTTCTAACAGAGTTGCAAATGAAAAAAGGCCAGAGCCGTGCTCGGCCCCGCAGAACCAACAACCTGCAAAGAGAGGCCCCACCAGAGGCCTTTTGCTGCTGTGCTGAAGCAGCCAGGGTTTACTGGTTTGGGTTTGCTTTCCTCTCTTTGCCAGGGGTGCAAATTTACCTGATAATGTCTTAAACCAGAACCAGACCCAGCTCTCATTCCTCATTCCTGCTCTTAAAACCCGGTGGGTTCAGGCCAGGCTGGGCCATCCTGGCAGGGCGAGGTGAGGAGCTCCCCTTCCCCGAGATCTCAGCTCGTTTTCTCCAAACACCCTCGGATTTGGAAGTCCAGGCAGAGACAGACAGGGGCAGTGTTGTTCCTTGCAGAGGGGTTTAAAGCTCAGCAATGACATCCCTGGCTGGTTCCAAGGAGTTTAATCATTACCCGGGCGCTGTGGAGCAGGAGGGGCTGTTATCATTTATTAATGACAGCTCTGGGTCAGCCAGGCCGTGCTGAGGGGCTGACAGCAACCTCCACATCTGCACAGGGATGGAGCCTCTGCCTGTCCTGGAGAAGATTCCCCCTCCAGAGCAGGTTTGCTGGAGGAAGGAAGAGGAATTTCCTTTACAAGCACAGTCCAAATTCTGTAAAAGTTTCCTCTCCTTTAGCAGTGGAAGGTGCAAGGCAGAGGCACAGCCCCAGGAAGGCCTCCTGTAATTCCATGATTTTATGATTCTCCAGAACAACTCTGAGTGCTCCTGAGGGGCTCCCACTATTGTTTGTACCCAGTTTATTGCTCACACAAGGCCAGCCCTGCTGCTTTGCTGCTGGCATGGCAATAAATGCCCTCAAATGGAGCAGTTCTGCTGCAGCCCAGCCGGGAGTGGGGAATTTGTGGCACGGGTTCGGTAGGAAACACAACAATCGCTGCAATATGAGCAATCATATCGTGATTAACAGCACAAAACTGTTCGATGGGGATTTATCTTCAGCCAGGGAGATTCCAAAGTGCTTCAATGATTGTGTTCCACTGAAAACAATCTGCCCTTCACACCCTGGCTGACCCAAGAGGGGAAGATCGAGGCCTTGGAGCCCCACAGGACTGGAGAACAAAGGGGTTCCTCTAAATCTCCCTCTGAACCCCTCACACTCCTCACACAGAGAATGTTGTCCTGCAGGTCCTGAGGACACACGGGGTGCTGGAGCCAGCCCAGACGTGCCTCAGGTGGGTTTTTGTTTGCAGACAGCCATTTTTAGTTGAAGGCAAAGCAGACCGAAGCCCCTGGCAATAAATGAAACACCTCCATAGTTTTGAAGCTCTCAGCACATCCACACTTCTCTCAGTTCAGATGATTTGGTTGGTGCAAAAGAGGAATTGTGTTTATGTTCAGGAACAAACTGCCCTCAGTTCCATCTTCAGGCCCTGTGGCCTGAACCCACCTCGTTCACACTTCAGGGACTGGTTTAGGACAGAAATTGAAGCAGGAACCACCTTTTTGACCCTAAAACAGGATCAAAACACAGACATGAGCTCAGTGAGGGTCCATTCAAACCACAGGTGTTTGGGGAACCTTTCACAAAGTTCTCGATGTGAAGTTCTGCCTGGAAGTGGCTCACAACAAACACCATTTCACTGCAGCTCTTTAGAGACAGGTGTTCTGCGTTAAAGCCTTTTGTCTGCAGAGCAGGGGAATTCCTCTCAAACTCTGCAGTTTCTGCTCCTGACCCCTTTTTTTCCCCCTTCCGTGATGTCATCACACCCCTAGATGGCTAAAAAAGACCATTTTTGGGTCCCATCCTCACTACATCGATGACATCTCTGCTGCTCCTCTGAGCACTTTGCCCATCTCAGCAATGCACATCAGGACCTCGGAAGATTTTTAGTGCACCCGTTTCCAACTCTGCACATCACTACACGAGAAAAAAAGAATTAAACATCTAGAGAAAAGCAAAGACTGGCTGAGCTGCAAGCTGCAAAAACAACTTTATTAAACTAAATCAAGCTGGAGGTGAAGGAGGAGGAAATTTCCAGCACCAGAAGCATCATAACCGAAGGTAGGTGAGCCTCGATTTGCCCTTCAAACACTGGTTTTTGGAGAACAGTGCTGTTATAGAGTGATTACAGGAGATAGTTGGAGAGATTTCACCACAGAATGCAACAGTTCTGAAATTTAACATAATTATTTCTATAAAAATAAAGGCAGTGATTTAGGAGGATTTTTCTCCCCACTGTGCCTTTGTTTTTTTTTTTTTTTTCCTTTTAAAGCTATAAATTAAATTGCATTCCTTTTTGACCAAGAACACCCAAAAAAAAAAATGATGTGGACAAGTTAAATGCATCCCAGTTCTGGATGCTGGCAGGATAATGGTTTCATCAGATCCTGTAAACATTTTCGCAATGTAAGACTGAAATAAAGACAGGAAAAAACCAACCACACCTGGTTTACTCCTGGGATTCCTCCAGCTCTTTCTTGTCACTTTCTGCTTTATATTTAATGCCTGTTTGCTGGTTTAAAAACATTAGAAAACACCTCCTTGCCCAAAAACTAACATTAAATGAGGTTAAGATGGAGCTGAGGGTTCTGTCCTGCAGACCAGGAATGAGGAAAGGAGGGAGTGCACTGCTGGACATCAGAACAGATTGAACAAGCCTAGAGATCATATTTTTACTGATTTCAGGATGAAAAAAGGACCTGCAGCTCTCCCAGGGCATTCTTGTCAGCTCCTCATTGCTTCGAGTCCTCCAGCCTGGTGGGAATTCATGACACTGAGTGAAAATCCCCATTTTTCACTGTCGGCTGCAGTGAGGGAACTGCTGGGGCTCTGCTGAGCCCTCTGCCCCGAGTGAGCAGAGCTGGGGGGACCTGAGCTGCCCCCCCTGCCCCACAAACAGGAAAAACCTGGGGGGAAGTGCCCAGAGGGGATCCTGGGCCAACAGGACCCCCTCAGCCTGCGCCCAGAGGGGAAGGGGACATTTCTGCAGCCCCGTCCCACGCTTCCCTCAGCACAGGGAGGGAGAGCTGGGTGTCTGCGAGCTGGGGAGGTGCAGAATGTCACTGACCCCTCACTGCCAGCGATGCCTTCACCAGCCACCCCATCCCCACAGCACAGGGCTCAAAGCAGGAGTGTGAGATCTGCAGAGCACCCTTAGCACCTTTTTTCCTTTTCAAATTCCCTTATTTTCAGCCTAGGACGGGTCAGAGGCTCGGAGCCACCAGGGAGGCAGCGCCCTGCCCTGAGCAGCCCTCAGAGCAGTGCCGGGGTTGCCACAACCTCTCTCTTTTGTTTGATAGCACAGAAATCAGCAAAATCCCGTCCTTTGGGGAGTTTGCCGAGGGAACGCTCGCGAGGGCCGGACATGGTGCTTCTCTTCCTTCTGGCAGCTCTGCTGCAAGGTGAGCCAGCCCCAATGAGAACGGGTAAAGCTGGAACCGGGGACACGGGCTGGGCTCTTCTGGTTAATCCTCCCCTGGACACCAAACACCTCCACCTGCAGTGTGGAAACCAGTCCAGCCACCCCCCTGCCCAGTCCAAACCAGCGGATCCAGAATCCCAGCTCTCCTTCAGGATCCACGGCGAGAAGGATGCTGCCAGATCAGGCAGAGCTGGCAAATGCCAAAGGTTTTTCCCAATAATTTCTGCCCTCGACCTTTAAGTCCAGGCCTGGGAGGGATCTGGAGCATCCTGTGAGGGGCATTGAGGGTGTCCCCATGTGTGCCAGTGGCTCTGTGACACCGGTGCCCCTCAGGTGGGTGAAGTGGCACTCGGGGAGGGTAACACAGCACATCCAAAGTCAATTTTCTGAGCCAGGTGTCCCCTGGTGCCGCTCAGAAGCACAGCCCTGCCTCGCAGGAGCGGCGCTGGGTTCTGCTGCTTGTCTGTGAGTGACCAAAGCCTTCTGTGTGTGTCCCCAGGAGAGCCCGTGGCCAGCAGCCTGTACGGCCCCCGCTTCCTGACGGGGGGGCTCGGAGGGTCCATCACCCACCAGTGCTTCTACTCCCCCACCCCGGCCAACAAACACCAGCGGAAATATTGGTGCAAAGTGGCAGCCAGCGGGGTCTGCTACACCATCGTCTCCTCCAGCAGCTACACCTCGAGCGAGTACCAGGGCAGGGTGGCCCTGGGGGACGCCCCCCACAACGGCACCTTCACGGTGACGATGGCAGGGCTGAGGAGCAGCGACGCGGGCACCTACAGGTGTGGCATCGGCAGCACCAACGAGGGGCTGTACGCCAGCCTCAGCCTGACGGTTCTGCCAGGTGGGATTCTCTCGTGGCTCCTGGGAGGGCTTTGGGATCGGGTGCTGGAGCGTCCACACACGGCCGGTGCCTCGGCTTTGTCAATTAACCTGGTGTTTATAATTATGGGGTGTAAAAGCACCCGGGTTTGGCCAAACCAGCTGTTCAGAAATGTGAAAGGAAGCTCTGTCCTGCCTGTTGGAAACACAGGTTTGGAGATTCTGGGGAAGGGCACGGAGGAAATGTCTGAGTGAAGGGGTTGTGGAGAAGTAAAGGAAACAACTGAAGGACTTTTAGGGTGTGAACTATGTGCATGAGGATATTTTTGAGTTATTATAAGCTAAAAAGATAAATCTTTATTGTCCTGGAGCAGAGCTCAGGAACATGGCCTGAGATAATTTGCAGAGCCAAAAGGATGGGGCAGGTTTTGGGGGTTCTGTGAGCTGACAGTCCCTGTCCTGCTCTCTCTCCTACAGACGCCACGGTGGCGAGGCCAACCCAGCTCATCCGAGGGGACCTCCATGGCTCTGTCACTGTCCCGTGCCCCTCTGGGGACACCCAAGGTGACAAGAAGAGGTTCTGGTGCAAAGTGGGCAGAAGCAGCTGCGCTCTCATCGCCGGCTCCGATGGCTACGTGGACAGGAGGTACCAAGGCCGAATCTTTATCACCCCTCAGGAGAGCTCTGGAGCTTTCAGAGTCCTGATAAACGACCTAAAGAAGGAGGATTCGGGGCTGTTCCTGTGCGGGACACAAGGACCGAGGGGTCAGGACAGCGCACAGGAGGTGGTTCTGCAGGTGGCCACAGGTAGGACGGGGCACGGGGGGCTCATGGTGCTGGGCGAGGGGCGTGAAATGCTAATCCTGTCCCTCCCCTGCAGCCTCCGCCCTTCCCAGGAGACCCAAATTCCTCAGTGGCACGGTGGGGGGCTCGCTGTCCTTCCGGTGCCACCACGACCCCAAGGGCACCTACGAGAAGAAGTACCTGTGCAGGTGGAAGGGAGGGAGCTGCCCGGTGCTCCTGGACGACGCGGGGTTCGTGCTGGAGTCCTACAAAGGGCGGATACAGATGTCCGGCAGCGACCCCGAGCGCGGGAGCTACACGGTGCTGCTGAGGCAGCTGAGGGAGGAGGACGCAGGGTGGTACTGGTGCGGGGCCAGGAGCGGGCACACGGAGCTCACGGCCCCCCTGAAGCTGCTCGTCCGCAAGGGTAGGTGGTGGCAGGGCCGGGGTGATCCCCAAACCCTTCCTCACCAGGAGAAACAGCAGCTCTACGCTTCCCCTCAGTTATCAGCGAGCAGCTGAGGTGATGGGGAAGGTTTTCAGGGGTGTGAGAGCTGAGCTTTCAGAGGAAATTTAATTGGTTTGGATTAGATGATTGATTATTTATGATGCAACCCCCCCAGGATGTGACATCCTGGTCCTGGCACGTGCAGCACGGGGAGGTGTTTGGCCCTGGAGATAAGCTGAAGGTTATCCTGCAGTTTGAGAAACTGCAGTGTGGAAATGCACAGATCCATGGAACTGCTCCTCTGGCAAAGGCAGAAGGAGTGGGGTCAAAGCAGGAATGTTTGCCAGGTATTGAGGTTTTCATCAGGGCTCCCAGGCTGCTTTCTGTAGGACTCCAAGGGAAACAGAAATGCCCGAGTCTGGTATTTTTTCACACGAGATACAAGGTGAAATGTGTAAATCTTTGGTAAATCTAACAAACACGCTGCCTCCAGAAAGAGATGGGCATTAAAGCCTCAAAATAATGTTCTCTGTAGAAACCTGCTCCTCACGGGACCCAGGAACAACCACTCCTGTGAGACCCACGTCAGCAAGTCCTGCTGCCCACAGCACACCCAGGCACAGGAGCGTCACAGACGTGATGGGGACTGTCCCCAAGGGCACCTCGATGGGCACTGCCACCCAGGGTACCAAGATGGACACTGTCCCCAAGGGCACCTCGATGGGCACTGTCCCCAAGAGCACCTGGATGGGCCCTGTCCCCAAGGGCACCGAGATGGACACTGCCACCCAGGGCACCAGGATGGGCACTGCCACTCAGGGCACCAAGATGGGCACTGCCACCCCGGGCAGCAGCACCCTGCTGCCCACTGCCACCCCGGGCACCTCTGCAACCTCCCCAGGTGAAACCCTTCAGGAGAGGTGAGTGCACAGCCACATCCTTGGTGTTTTACAACCTGTGTGCCCCATTCCCCAGGGCCCTGTGGAAGCTGTGCCCAGCTGGAAACGCCTGCAGGAGACACGAGGAGCTGGAGAAGGCAAAGCTGCCTCGTGTCCGTGCACACTTTGAACTTGTCCCTACCCCTCCTGTGGAGCAGATGCCAGAGTCAACAGCTGTGCTCCCGCCTGGTTCCCTGTGCTCAGGACGGAGATGGGACCTTGGGAAACGTTGCTGAGCTTGAGCAACAGCCCTGGTGAATGTGTAGCTGCTGCAGAGCTCAGAGCACCTTCCCCAGCCCCGCTGCAGCCAGGAGCCCACGGGCAGCGCTGGGCACTCGCTGTTGCATCAGGGCTTAGCTTTGGGCAAGGTTCATCAAAAGGCTGCGAGTGTTTTGGCCAGGAATTGTTCCCTGGTTGTTCTCCACACCAGTTCCTGTGCCTCAGCCCAGTGCAAATGGTTTCCCAGTGGATTTGTCTCCTGTGCTCCCTGTGAGCTGCTCCAACACTTCTCCCCCAAGCTGTGGCCCCGCTGAGGGGATCTGGTGCAGGATCAGCCAGAACCAAGCTGGGCAAAGTCCACAAATCCAGTTCAAAATTGAGATGGGCACCTCGGATTTGCATCCACCCCACGGACCCCCAGCATGGGAAGCCCCATCCTTCGCCTCCCCAGCTTCCCCCAAGCCACATTTCCCTGCCATCCTGACAGAAAGAGGGGAGACACCTTCCAACGACGTCAGGGTTGTAACAACTCACCAAAAAGATGTGTTTCTTGTGAATTTGTGTTGTGCAAACAGCTCATTTCCCTTTGTGGGGGCTAATCCAGCTGGCAGCACATACCCCACAGAGCAGCTGTAGAAATCACTTCCTCATAAGCCAAACTCCAGATCGAATTATTCCAACTCTCCTTGACTCTGTTGACTTTTCTTTGATTCAGTCAGAGTTTACAACTCCTTGATAACTCTTTAGTGTGAAAACAACCACCTGCACGAACCACGAAGGTGAATATCCAAACCCAATCTAATCCTGCTGCTTCATCTTCCCAGCTCCTCGGGGGAACCACGGCTGCTCCCGGTTGTGTTACCAGCTCTGCTTTTGCTGACTTGCGTCACCATCGCCGTCCTCACCCTGGCCAAAATCAAGCTTCAAAAGAAGCCAGGTAATTTAGCCAGGCAACACCTTTTGGGCCCCCGCAGTGGTTGTTTTGCAAGGGCTTTGCTTGTGGTTTCCAGGGGCTGGAGCCTGACCCGTGGAATATTTCCATCTCTCAGACACGTGTCTGGTCCGCGGCTGGGCCTGGAAGCTGAGTCCTTGAGAAGTTGTTTGGTTTTGTTTTAAATGTGCTCAAACGCAAAGCAAATGAAGGAAATGGAAATCCTGGAGCCCTGCTGAAAGCAAGGCTGGGGTTTTGTCTAGGGAAGGTTTGTGGCTCCGTGAGTGATAGAAAATCCTGAAGGGAGCGAGCAGCTTTACTCTGGGCACCTTCTGGGGCCAAATCCAGCTCGTTCAGTGCAAAGCTGACAAAGACAGGCCCAAAAAATCCCTTCTAACGACTGATTGGCAAAGATATGTGCATCTACCTTAATCCAGACCGTGTTACATCCATAGAAATAAATTCAGGGACAAAAACCCTTCAGCGATGGCAGCGGTGAGGGGAAATACATTTTTCACAAGAAGGAAACAGTGAAATAATGGCCTCATTTGGTGTCTGACACGCTGGAATCCCTAAAGAGGAGCTAGTGGGGGTGTTCCCTCCGGTGCAGCCGGGTGTTTTGTTTTAAAGGAGAAGCTGGAAGCACCTCTGGGAGCCTGGAGCCAGCTTTGGCCCGTGCTGGGCTGAGCCCTGGAAGGGAGGAAAGGACGGAGGAGGACCCGAGTCCAGGAGAAGCGCAGGAGTTCAGGATGGGCTCTGGCAAATGTAGGTGGGTGTTTGCTGGAGCTGGCACTGCAGCTGTCCTCTCCCTCGATGAAAGAGAATAAACTCCAATTTCAAGCAGGGAATTTGTGGCTTAGAAAGGAAAACACCTCCACAGGAGAGGCACCAGGTCTGCAGGCTGGGAATGACAACCCACAGTCCAAGAATCACATTCTGCTGCCAAACTCTCGCCTTTACTCCTTACCAAGAAAAGTAATTTCTTGGTAACCACGGATTTCAGAAGACTTGGATTAAATCCTGTATAAAGTTTATATATTTATTGTAGGGCTGATTATAATTTTTGATTGCAAGTGGTAAAGCTGTTATCGCCCTTCCTGCCTGTTTCAGTTAATTCTGATTGCTTATCACCCTTCTCAGGGCTGCACAGACGTAATTATCGCCCGCTGTGTCGCAACCATCTCATTCCTTTTTGTTTTATTGTGCAGGACAATCTCTGCTATCCTTGGAAATATCAGGATGACCGGCCTCTGTGTAAGAGTCTTGATGCTTTTTAGAGAAAAACTCCTGTAAAAATCAGCTGGGCAAATATTTTGAAGTGTGTCTAATCTGCAGGGATTTGTAGCGGTGGAAAGGACTCCACTGGAAAAAAAAAAAATCAGGGGAATAGTGGCTCAGAACTTTGGTGCTTTCACATTCTCGTTACAATGCACTCAGAGCCAAAAGGGGTCTTCTGGCCCTAAATATAAAGAATGGGAAGGGAAATTGCACCCCCCTTAAAACCTTGAAAATAAACTCTCAACGTTCTGTGAAAAACTCCTGAAAATGAGAATGAAGCCCAGAAATTATTTGTGCCTTTTGCTCCCAGGTGTCTGGGTTGGGATAACTCTCTTAAGCTGAGCAGGAGGTTGCCTCCAGAAGTCCCCTCTGACCCGGGTTTCTCCCGTTTCCTGTTCTCAGAACTCCCTGAAATATCATTTAAAGCACCGAGTTTGGCATAAACCCAGAGACACCTCTGAAATGACTTCTACAAAGCCATGGAGAGGCAATGCCAGCTCACAGCTTCTCTTCTGTTTCGTTATTTCACAGCTGCCCTATGGGGAAAAGTCACTTTTCAAGATGCCTGATGAAGACTCGAGCCAGAACCTTCTGTGAAAGCCCCGTGTACCTGAGCTGGGAATTCTCCCCATGGAAAGCCGGGGCAGGGCTCTGAAATGCCAAGCCCCCAACACCTCCCACTGCTCTGCTCAGAACCCAAATCCCCTTTACTGAGAGCTGAACCCCCAGGCTGCCCAGATTGCTCCGTGTTTTGCACAAGAGAGAATAAAATAACGCGCCCGAACCCGGCTGTTTGTGGGTTCTTTCCCTGAGGGAAAGGTAAAGCTGGGCAGGGGTGGGGAGGGAAGGACCTTTGTGGCTTCAGGGTTGCTCATATCAGAGAATCACAGAATGGTTTAGGTAGGAAGGGACCAGGTTGCTCAAAAAATAAGAATTTTCTGGGTTTTTTTTAAAAAAATCCTGATCCACTGAGTAATTTTCCAACACATAAACCACACCTGATTTCAGTTTCTCAGGCCCCCACATTCCCAACTGCTTTTTTTCCTTCACCTCTTCTGCAGGGATAGCCACAGCTTCAAAACCAGCTCAAATTCAGCCCAAAGCCAGCCCAGCCCCGAGCAGCAGCGTTGGTTTTACAGTCAGATGGTGGCTCATGCTGCAATCTGCGCTCCCCAAATAAAAGCAATCCGAAGGTTGTTTGTCTTCTGGAGATGCCAAAATGCTTTGGAACCTGGGACTTGGCAGGAAAACGCTTCCTCGTGTGCTAAAGCGAGGAAATGCATTTCAAATATATTTGCATGAGGCAAGGGGTTGGCTTTACTGGAAACTTCGAGGGTGAAAGGGGGGGGTTTGGTTAAAAAAACCCTGTTCATTCACCTTGGATTAATCCTTCCTCCTTGAGATGCACCAGCAGTCACAGGTCCCCGTGTTTCTGCCAGGTTTTCCTCTGTCCGTGGCCATCCCACCTTCCTCTGCAAGGCCTCAAAACCACATTTCCACCCCTCTGCAGGATCCAGCAGGGAAGCTGATCCCGAGGGATCCGTGCCTGGGAGAGCGGGAGCTCCGGGACAGCAAACACAGCTGTGTCCAGTGTGGTCCAGCCAGCACAACTCCGTGGCCACGGGGCAAAAAAAGGAATGCCAGCATTCCCTGGGGAATGCTTGGAATGCCCAGGGAAGCAGCACTGGTGGGAAGCTTGGAGGGGATCAGGGTTTGTTCCCATCTGGGAGAGGTGGTGGTGGCTGTTCTCTCTGTCCAAGATCCCCACCAAGCACAGCAACAGCCAAAAGCTCCTTCCTCACCCCAAAAGCTCCTTCCTCACCCCAAAAGCTCCTTCCTCACCCCAAAAGCTGCACATTCATGGAAAGAAGAGAGCTCAACATCCTCAGCTGAATGAAAGCTACTTCCAAGGCTGGCTTTAAGATCTGACAAATCTGTTGAAGATCCCAGTTCTGGGTCAGGATCTTGCTGCTCCCAGGCATGGCAGGAGTGCCTGGAGCTGCCATCCTGTTCAAACTCATCAGTTTTCACTGGGTGGGTGAGAAAAGCTCCATGTGACCCCCCCCCATTTAGAAGGAATTTCTGCTTTTGCATCATTAAAACAAGGCAAAGCAAGGAATCCCAGCTGCCCAAGCAAAAAGCTGCCTCGGAGGTACCCAAAGGACCCTCCAGGGACTTGACCTCACAGAGCCACCAAGCTCCTTCCCAAAGGAGGCAGAGGTACCCTGGACCTTTCCTGGGAGCCCCCCACCCTTGGGGTAGCTGTGACCAGGAGGGTGATAAGAGAGGGCACCCTGCAGAGCTGGGCTGGGCATTGGCTGCCCGTGGGCTGGGGCTCACCTGGCAGCGCTGCTGGATGTGGTTCCTTTAAGGCACAACGGGTGGAAATGCAGGGCTGAAAGCACAGCGGGTATTTAAACCAGGCTGGCAGTGCCACAGCCCCGCCGGGACGGGGACACGGCACACAGGACACAGGACAGGACACAGGACAGGACACAGGACAGCACACAGCACACAGGACAGGACACAGGACACGCACAGCAGGTCCCAGGGTCAGCCTGAGAGGGGAAGCAAGAAGTGCCAAGCACTGCAGGAGGACCCCAGAGTGTGAGTAACGCTGCTTTGTCACCTTTGGGAATGCAAAACCTTCTGTGGGACCGTGCTGGGATGGGGAAGGAGAAGAACACAAGTCTCGAGCCGCTTTCGAGGACCCTTCCTCACGCGGGAGGGGAGCCGTGGTGTGGAACCATTTCATGTTCAGGGCTCGCTGGTGGGGGGCTGATTCCTCCTGAAAGGGCCATAGGAACAGGCTGCTGGCAGTTACGGTTTCTTCTCGTGGTAGATTTTTAATATTGAATTTCTTGGGGGGGAAAAAAAAAAGATTAATTGCCATTACAGTATTTGTGTTAAGTTTTAACATAGGAAATAAAAGTTAGTAAATATTACTGTAGTAATCTGAATTCTGCGACTCGGCCTGAGGTCGTCACAGACTTTGGAATCCCAACAGATTTTGAGATTTCAGAAGAGAATTGGTGCAGTTCTGTCCCACAGGAGCTGCTTTAGAAGCTCCCTGAGAAGCTTGTACAGGTACAGGAAGATAAATAGAAACTGAAGCTTGAGTGAACGGGCTGGACATCCTAGAAGTGAGATCAGAGAAGCCTGGCAGAGCCCTGTCCTGTTCAGACCCGTGAAGGGGTGGGTTCCTGCACACCTGAACTCCTGCTCTGCAAAGGGAACATTCCCATAGACCTAAAACATTACTGAAGTGCAGCTGAACATCACCTAATTGCAATTGTTAATGAGCCCTGCCCCGGCACCCTCCATCCCTCCAGACTGAGGTGAACAAGTGCTCTTGGGCCGTGGGATGTTCCTGCTCCTTGCAGGAAGAGGAGAATTAAATAATTTGATAGTGCTGAAGTTGGTTTCACTTCCCAGCCCGAGAAACTAACGAACCGTGAAGGTCTGATCCGAAAAGCAACAAGTTGGTGCTTGGGGGATGCGACACCTTAAAGGAACATAAAATGAGGTCTCAAGTTAGTGTAGAGCGGATCCAAAAGCTGAAAGGAACATAAAATGGGGCCAGCAGCACAATCCCGCTGGGATTTCAGTCACTGCTATGACAGCTGCCTGTTTATTCTATTTAATTTCTTTTCTGGAGTATATTGCTCCTACAGGACCATGTTAAACTGACACAAACGTTCTTAGCTTGCTCCCAAGCACTGCAGGCGTTCCCGAAAACTGCTGATTTCTTGGTGAATCCTGATAATCTTCAGTAAATTCTGCCTGGGTGTTTGTGCTCACTGCATCCCAAAATGAGCCCATCCTGTTTATTCTCTCCCTGTTGCATCTGTTTGGAACTGGCAGCGTTTATGTTCTGTACGTTTGGGTCAGCCCCATCTTTTATCTGCAAGTTGATTGCTCGTTCTCAACCCTGTGAAAATGGGGTGGGTTGGGGGCTTTTCCCCATTCCACTCCCCCAGATAAAACCCATGGCAAGGCAGGGTAAGCTGCGACCTCGCTGGGCAGCTGGAAGTGTGGAAAACCCAGTCCCGTGCAGGGTGACGTTTGTTGCTGTGCCCTTTTTCGGGGCACAGAAGTCTCCAGCACCTCCTCACAGCACAACTCTCTCTGCAGCAATTTGCGCCTGCACAGCTTCCCCGTGGGCCAGAAGGATTCCAGTGGGGAAACACAACCAATATATAAAATATACCCAATATATTAACTCAGTGAGGGATATGTCACCTCTGTGTCATTGTTTCCCAACTATCTGAGCAGCAGCAAACATTCCACAAAAAGCCAGAAGGGCTCCCAGGCTGGAATGACAAATGTCACAACCCACCCTCGGTGTTTTGTTGATCCCGTGGCACGGCCTTGGCCACTCTTAGGAGCAATAGTTAATATCTAATGGGCTGGACTGGGCTGATCCCCAGCCATCCCTGCAGCAGGAATTCAGCAGAATTTGGGAACTGAGCTCTGGGGTTCCACACCCAGACAGAGCAGCCGCTGCCTGAGGTTTGCACAGCTCCGGGGTCGGGTCCTGGTCTCTTCCAAATCATCATAAATCTGAAGATAATTCTCCCCGGGACTGACAGGATCCCAAAAGCACAACAAATTTAGGGAAAGTCTTGCAATGGGTGAGATTTGGAAGAGCCAACCTGGCCAGAGAGCACTTGCTGCTGGAAACCTGGAAAATATCAAAATTTAGGCATAAAATAGCACTGGAGAGGAAGGTGATGGTCCCAACCCAGCTCCAGGGAAATGTCCTGGAAATGACCTTCCATACCCGACAAAACAACACGGTCTGAACCCCAAAAACAGTTGAATTTTTTGAAGAAATCAGAAGAAAAGATTATTTCAACTTTGCCAAAATGGGCAAGGCTGAACTGGGGTCCTGCTTGCGCCACAGGCTGGAGGGCAGGGAGGTGACCACCAGCCAGAGGAGCTGCTCTGAGCCCGGGGCAAATGTCAAGGCCCTCTTTGTGCCACGTTGTTTGCTTTCTGCAGAATTTGTTGTGTTTGCCTTGCTGGCCACTTCTGGGATGTGTTTGAAAGAGAATCTTTTATGCTCGGTGAGTTAATTATTAGCCACGGACAAGTGGCCATTGAGCAAGGAGAAATCACAATACAAGGAAGAGGCACAACTGAACACCTTTCATCTCAACAGGGAAATTAAAGCTTTTTTTTCTTCTGCCGGGAATTACCCTTAATAAAATTGTGTCACTCGATGCCCTGAAATCAAATTCCTCCGATTGTTCATGAGGGTTTTCCTTGGCACCTCTCGTCAGCTCCCGTGGGTGCCTTCCATGAACCTGGGACAGGCAGGTGGAGCAAGAGCTGTGCTCAGGAAATGCCCACAAGATCTGATTTTTGGAGGAGCAGAGCTGAGGCCAATCCCTGCAGCCCACTCAGTTCCTCAGCAGCTGAGGAAAGAAAAGAAAAACCAGAGGTGAAAATGTCACCATTTTTGTCTTTTGTGTGTCCTTGGACAGACCAGGGAAACAAAGAGCAGTCCCTAAATACAGGCTTCAGTCAGGAATCCTGGGACAGAGGGAATGTCGGAGTGTTGGGGTGAGATCCACGGGCAGCCCTGTCACCATGCAGCACCGCAGGCAAGAGCAGAGTTATCAACTCCTTTCGAATTTTCCCCATCCAATTCCTTGACAGGAGCAATTAAAAACCACATTTCTCTCTCCTTCAAGCAGCCACAGCCCTCCTGTCCTCCATGTACGAAGGTTATTACCTGATTAACATTATGCACGTGCGATTATTCACCACATTCCGCCACATCTTTTCCAGGGAATGCAAGAAAAATGACTTTGCTGCCGTTCCTCTTCCTGCTCACCTTGCTCCCAGCCGGCTCTGCAAAGAGCAGACACCCGCCCAAGGCAGCCAGTGAGTGTCACCCACCTGGGGCACGGGTCTCGGGGTGGCCAAGGACCAGAGGTGGCATTGGGAAGGGAGGAGGAGGGTCTGGAGAGCATCTTCATCTCACGGGTGCCCCTGGCCGCCACGGGACCCCCCGATGGCGCGCGGCCCCGGGGCCACCATGGGACCCCCCAATGGCTTGCGGCCCCAGGGCCACCATGGGACCCCCCAATGGCTTGCGGCCCCAGGGCCACCCCGCTGCCCTGGGACATGCAGGACGCTCACACCCGGCCCCTTCTCCCCTCGCAGTCTCCAGCCCCGTGTTCGGCCCGCGGCAGGTCCACGGCGTGCTGGGCGGCTCGGCCATCGTGAAATGCTTCTACCCGCCCACCAAAGTGAACAGCAACGACAGGAAGTACTGGTGCAGGCAGTCGGGCTCCAGATGTCCGACCGTGGTGGCCACGCCGGGCTTCGTCGCTGACAGCTACCGGGACAGAATCTCCCTCACCGACCACCCCGAGGAAGAAAACTTCCAGATCAACATCTCGGCGCTGAGGCTGGCGGACGCCGGCTCCTACCAGTGTGGCATTGGGGTCAATGGCAGAGGGCTGTCCTACACAGTCACTCTCACTGTTGCCGAAGGTAATTACAATCCTGGCACTCCCTAAAACACTATTTTCTTTTCATTTTCCCCCCCTCTCCCTTTCAAAGGAGGCTCCACCGATGGCCTGCCCGGTGTCTGAGAGCTCCGGGCGCTCGGTGCTTTCGGGAAGGTTTCATTTCAGCACCTGCCCGTGTCTCTGTGCACAGCCCCACCCGTTCCTGAGGCAGCTGAGCTCTTCTACGTGAAGCTCCGCAGCACCTGGACCGTGTCCTGCGGCTTCGGGGCGGACACTGCCGACAGCAGGAGGTACCTGTGCAAGAAGGAGAAGGAAGGCTGCCGGAACATCGTCGACAGCCATCAGAAAATCGATCAGGATTTCGAAGGGAGAGTTCTGCTGACTTTTGAGGAGCCTCAAGGCTCGTTCAGAGTCACAATGACTCAGATGGACTGGGAAGACGCAGGCTTGTACTACTGTGGGGCCGGTGAATATGGGAAGGAAGGAAAATCGAAGGAACTGGACGTGTTTATCTATGAGGGTGAGCTGTTCCCAGTGTTTTCCCCTTCCTCTCGCCTTCTCTTCAGAAGCATCACCAGCAGTCTCCCTTTATGTAGCAAGAACCTGAACTTCTCTTTGTTATTACCCCATTCTCTCATCTAAATACTTCTTTCTATTTGTTTAACCACCTGTAATGCACTAAACCATGGCTAAATAAAGCTCATCTCCAGACTTCACCTCCCCAGCAGTGGAAAGCTCTGGCCCCCAGCCCAAAACCCTGGGAGACAAATTCCACCTCCCAGTCTGAGGCAAGCAAGCTGCCTCTTCAAACCCCAACTCCTTGAATCTCCAAGGGACGGGTGCAGATGTTCCCCCTAACAAAGGGAACAGAGCTTTGGAATGTCTGGCCCCAAAGCCAACAACGCTCAGTGAGTTTGGGAGAAAGCAAGGCCTGACCAAGCCTTTAGGATCAATTCCCACCGGTGCCAGGACAGTCTCCTGCTGGCCGCACCCCCGAGCTTTGCCTGGCCTTGCTTTAGCCACAGCAGCTTTGATCTGGTGATGTTGATTTTCCTGCCCCACGGACTCAAGTGAGGTTCGTAACTGCTCGTTTCCTTCTTCTCAACAGACAAAAATTTCCCTCAGTTGAAGACCACGGTAACCGGGAAAAACGGAAGTTCGGCAACTTTCGAGTGCCTCTATGATCCTCTGAAGACATCCTCCACGAGGATCTGGTGCAAGTGGAGAGCCCAGGGATGCGACAAGATCATAGACAACGCCGGGAACGTGAAGCCCAAGTACGAGGGGAGAGTGGCCATGTTCGAGAACCCCGGAAACAAAACTGTCACCATCGTCCTGAACCAGCTGCAGGCCAAGGACGAAGGCTTCTACTGGTGCATGTCGAACGAGCTGAAGGAGCAGCAGTCATCAACGGAGCTGAAGGTTGTGGACGGTAAGAGCTGCGCACTGGGAGTTCCCTGCCTGCTCGGGGGGTACAAAGTCACCTCCTGAGCACCCCAAGTGAGCAATCCGGCTTTCTTGGGAAGAGGCGTGAGCTCCAAGCCTGAACTCACCCCAGCAGCTTCACAACCGAAACACAAAGCTTCGGTTTCGTGGGAATTTTCACAGAAAATTCTCATTACGTATTTCTTAAGCCTTGCAAGAAAAGAACCATTAGCAGCATCTTTAGCCTTAGTTTAGCAATGCAAGGAGCCCTCGAAGCTCCATCCCCAGCAGCACCATTACCTGCTGCCAGCCACCCCCACCACTGGGACCACTCAGAGCAGCCCCAATGTCCTCTTTGCCCTTGCAGGAGAGCCCGGGCTGACAGGCAAGAAGGAAGTGGAGGCACAAGCGGGCTCCCGGGTGAATTTAACCTGCTCCTACCCCTGCAAGTACTACTCCTACGAGAAGTACTGGTGCAAGTGGAACTACACCGGCTGCCCCGTGGTGACAGCACAGGACCCAGGGTCACAGGGGCCGAGTGCCACCTGCGACACGTCCACCAGGACGGTGGTGCTGAGCTTTGACCCGGTGACGGAGGAAGACGAAGGCTGGTACTGGTGCGGGGTGAAGCGCAACGGGCTCCTCGGGGAAACCATGGCCGTGCAGCTGCGGGTGGCCGCAGGTGAGCTCCCAGGCAGGGCTTGCCCTGCCTGTCCCGGCTGCCGTCGCGCTCCCTTCTGCCCAGGGAGGTGTCTCCATCGCCGCTAGGCTGCAGCACCTCAAAACAGAAGCGCTGCCACCCAGCAGCCTCCCAGCGAGGCGCCAGCAGCGCCCTGATTTGCACAAATTGCCCTCGGTGTTTTCATCCTCTCAGTTTTGACTCCCCGGTCATAAAAAAATCCCAGCCTAAAACTCACCTCTTTCCACACCGATTTTACTTTTAACCCCATCCTTATTAATTGCTGCCATTCAATTTGTACCATCATTTAGTTCAGGCAACATCTGGCACCTTTTGGGTGAAGAACTGATCCAGTCCAGAGATCTTGCTCCAGGGAATTTCTTGTCTTAATAAACAGGAAGCCAGTGAGGAGCAGGAAAGGCTGACACCAACAGCAAGGGGCTCAGTCTCAGCTTTGGTGGAGTATTTTGGAATTGAAATGGTTTTGGGGGGAGGAACATCGTTAGAAGCAGAGAAAGAGCAGAGCACTGGGTATCCCCTATTTAACCATCCTAACTGGGTGATGGTCAAAGTGGAAAGAGAGAGAAAGAAACAACCTTGTTTCATCGCTTTCGATGGGCAAGGAGCCAGGAATGAAAGCACAGCAAGGGTGCAAAATTTGATCTGGAAATATTAAGAGGCAGAACTTAGAAACGCGAGACTTTTTACTTAGAAATGCAAGGCCCTTTCAAAAGTTCATAGGCAGAGAGAGCCTGAGATTTTCCCAGTATGTTATTTGGTGTGAGATCGTTTCACATCTCAAACCCCCATTTTGGAGCCTCTCACAGAAAGCCAAACCCCACAGCAGCTCCATGTCCTCCAAACACACCCAGCCAGGTTTCGTGTCTCCATCCCCTGTGCTGCTGCTCCCTAACCTCCCTCCTTCCCCGGGACACACAGGGAGCGAAGCCAAGCACAGCCCAGAGCTCCTGGACGTTGGTGATTCCAGCCGTGATTCCGGAGCCATTCCCTCGGGAGGAGCCCTCAGCAATGCTGAGGTGCGGAAAGGAGCTGCCCCAGAAAGGTTGGTTCTCTCCCTCCCCTGCCATTTCTCGTTTTCGTGGGGTTTATGTGGACCCGTTGTGGGTGCTGTGTTTGTACACCCTGCGTGTGTTGTTTAGCAACACGAGAAAGAATCTTGTCCCCAAAGAACTTTGCTCTAAATGTCAGAGAAGATAAGAAGTGACAGCGAAGGGCAAGATGACTCAAAGTTAATCTCTAGTTCGAGCAAGTAGTATCAGAAGGAAATTATTAGAAATTCCAGGTACAAACCAGCTATTCTGTTCATATTGGAGAACTTTCCTTCACGTATTTATAACCAAGCTGCTGGTGTAGCTGTTTCAGCACAGCCTCTAACCTATATTTTCATTTGGGTTTTATTTACTGTGCGTGCTGGGATCCAGTTCATTAATTGAACTGCATCGTGCTCACTCAGAATCACCCTCCTACCCAGGTTCAGCCCACTGGCTTTTCACATGCATCACTCTCAGTGAGATCTCCTTCCCTCTGTTCCAGCTCTGATGAAGGCCACGGCTCCAACACTCTTGCCTTGGTGCTGGGCCCTCTTGCAGGGCTGATCCTGATGGTCGTGACGGTTTTTGCCGTTGTCAAATACAGGCAGATGAAGAGATCTGGTGAGTCCCCACCTTTCTGGGCTCTCAAGGAACAGCAGCATCGAGTGAAATCAATACCCACGTGCTGGGCTCAGCTGCTCTGCTGGTACCACACCAGCATGGGCAGGGAAGGTCCCTCTTCAACAATGACCCCACCCAGAGAGCTCCCACACCCTGCTCCTCCCACTGACCCCACCCAGAGAGCTCCCACACCCTGCTCCTCCCACTGACCCCACCCAGAGAGCTCCCACACCCTGCTCCTCCCACTGACCCCACCCAGAGAGCTCCCACACCCTGCTCCTCCCACTGACCCCATCCAGAGAGCTCCAACTCCCAGAGTGGCCAGGCTGAGACAGAGCCCAGCTCTGCCCTGGGTTTTGCCCTTCGTGCCACACGGCATCGCCCGGCACAGAGGGGTTGGGTCTGGATGTGCTCCCACCCAGGCTGAGCGAGACCTGAGGGATTTTCCCCCTCCCTCTCACCAGACCTGGTGTCCGTGGGGAGCTACAGGACGAACATCAGCATGTCAGACTTCGAGAGCGTCAGGGACTACAGCGCCAGCAACAGCGCCTGCGTGAAGGACAGCCACGAGACCCCCATGGGAGGGGACGGTGAGTGGCTGATCCCAGCCCATCCCCTGGGTCAGCCCTTCCTTGCTGAAATACCCCACAAAAGACACAAAAGCATCTGCCAGCCACTGCTCCCTCCCCAACACCTTCCCTTCTGTGCCTGCAGAGTTCATCGCCACCGCAGACACTCCGGAAAGCGCTGCCGACGCAAAGGAGGCAAAAAGGGTAAGGGGAGGCAGGAGAGAGGCCTCTGACCTGGGAGACGTGGCCACAGCCCTGCAGTCTCTGCCCAAGGGGCTGTCTTCTCCCAGGGGCTTTATTTCCACCCAGGTGCTCTCCATTTTACCCAGATCAGCACCTGCTGCAGAGCAGCCCCCGTGGGTGGGTCTCACCCCTGCCCTGACCCCCTGCTTCAGCACAGACAATTACAGCAGTCACTTTGCTTCAAGAAATAAACCAAGGCAGCCCCAGGCGGCGTCAGGAAGGTCGGGGTTGTTACCATAAATGTGAAACACTGGGATGAGCAGATGGCTGGAAACCAGAGCACATCCCACTTTTCAGTGGTTCAGGGGGCACAGGGAGGGCTCTGCCATTGCAGGGGCTGTGACTTGCTCCTCAGATCCCTGCCTTCCCCTAATTGTCTCTGCCTTCCCCTGCCCTCTCCTGCCGCCTTCTGTCTCCCCTCCCCTCAGGTAAGATCATGGTCCAGTGGCCCCACTTGGCAGGGGCTGAAGGTGCCAGATTCAAGCCTTGTCTTTTTCAAGTCCCTACCAGCAGGTGAGGTGTGGGTGCTGTAGGTGCCAGGAGCTGAACTGCAGCAATAAAGGAAGCTCAGGAAACCAGTAAAGCCCAGCAGCTTTAGGACAGGGGAGCTGGATGCCATCACCCAGGGACAGGCTTGCCACGGAGTCCCAAACCTGAAAACGTTTGGGGTCTTCCCAGGATGATGCTCACATCGGCACCGGTGTGAGCCACCCGACTGTGCCGCTCCTCCATCCCCGCGTTATCCTGGGATACCCACATGCTGCCTTTTCCCCTGCTGCCCATCCCCACCCCCTGACTGTGTCCTCCTGTCCTTCCCAGAGCTCCAAGGAGGATGCTGACCTCGCCTACTCCTCCTTCCTCGTCACCTCCGACAGCATCGCCCAGGGCAGCTCCGGCGGGGACGGCGCTGTCCCGGACGTGTCCCCCGCACAGGACCAGGTCTGAGGGGGAGGTGGCAGCACCTGGGACCGGCTCTGCCTTGAGGATCACGACGTCAGTCAGCGACACTGTTCATTGCTACCACAATTTGCTACAGCTTGACCTTGTTTTGCTTAAATTCTGCTTTGAGTGGTGATTTAGGGGGGACCGTTTGATGCCAGAGTGGGCTGGGCTGGAGGTGCGGGGCTGAGTGAGGAGGTTGGGCTGGGGAACAGCAGGAACTCGAGCAGCTCATCCCACCAGCAGCCCCAGTTCCAACACTGGGCTCTCACAGGTCAGGAGGAGCATTGTTTAAAAAAAAGAAAGAAAAAAAATAAAAAAAATTCCCATTTTCTTTTAAAGGCAGCTGGGAAACCCTTCAGAACAGCATCTGATGCTTTTGATTCCTCTCAGCTTTCGCGACCTGAGGGCAGCACCTGCAGGCCAGACACGGTCTGGGGTGTTTGTATGCTGAGCAATAAAGAATCCAGTGGCTTTCAGCAGACTGGGGAACTCAGGGTCTGTGGGGTATCACAGGAGAGCCCCCCAGAGAGGCACAGAAAGGGTGGGAAGAGCTGAATATTCCGCAGCTAAAGCAGTGCAGGAAGCTGTAATGACGCAGAGGTGAGCACGGCAGGCTGGGTTTGCTGACAGACTGTGTTTCGTTGCGGATAAAACCCAAATTATTCCTGAATTGTGGCCTTTCCGTGCTGGGACGAGCGGGGCAGCAGCTCCCCCCGCTCACCACTTCTCACATCCACCCTGCACCTTCCTGCCGGCCCCCCAAGGGAGCCGAGGGGCCCCCAAGGGAGCTGAGGGCCCCCCAGCCCCGTCCCCAGCGCTGCATCCCCCGGCAGCGCGGTGCGGAGGGGTTCGGGTGCCGGGAAAGGCGCGGAGGGGCCGGGACAGGTCCGCGCCCGCCCGGAGCCGCTGGAAGGGAGGGAATGCCCGACTCTGGTGCAACAGGAAAGGCGTGAGCCTGGAAAGCGTCCCCGGGGGGCAGCGGCGGCGGCAGAATGCTCCGGTTTGGGAATTTCTGAGAGGAGAAAACCCCTTTTGCTCTCCCTTTGCAAATCCTCTTCCTCCTCAGCCTGCCCGGCGGCGTCCTTCCCCCATCTCCGCTCCTCCCTCGGTGCCCCGGGAGCGGCCGGGATGAGCTGAACCCCCGGGAGAGGAGCGGGGGCTGGCAAAAGTGGGTGGGCTGAGCATCCCGCAGCCCTCCTGCATCCCTCAGCCCTGGTGGCTGCCTGCTGCGACCCCCGCTCCTTCCCACTGCTGGCACTTCCAGCTGGCATCCCGTTTCCAAAGGGGAATGGCCCCGGGTACAGAGGTGTAAAATCCCTGGTTTAGGTGAAAGCAGCGAGCCGGGCATGGACTGAGGTGTGCAACACACGGGGTGTGATCCATGGAGAGCATGAACTGTAATGGTTGTGACAACATACGCTGAAGGTGTGGAATAAAACCCTCGAGCTGTGATCCAGGGCCCAAAAGAGGAACTCACCAAGCAGCCCCTGCTCCTTCACCAGGTGCCAGCTGGTTTCCTGTGGTCAGGAATGAGCTGTGGTCCCTCTCTGCATCATTCCCAGCAGTTGTTCTTCAGAGGAGAGTCACAGAATGTCCCAGGCAGCTGTCACTCCTAAAGCAGTGATGGGGCTGAAAAATCAGCTCTCCTGAGCCCGGGGAGATGAGTTCACCTGTTCGTGCCCTCACACCTGGACAAATGAAACCCACGGGAAAGCAAAGTAACAGAATCAAAGCCCTGAGAAGCTCTCTTTGGCAAAAGCCAACATTTGAGGGAGGACAGGGAGCAGATCCTTCCTCTGAAGGTGAATCACCAAATGCCACACGCGCTGCAGGGAAATGCTGGTGCTGTCCCCCAGCCGGGATTTAGAGCATTCAGTGGGCACCAGCAATGCCCAAAATGGGAGAGAACAGACCAGAGCACAGTAAAAATGGTCTCGGGGACAAACTGGAGGGATTTAGTGGCACTGAGGTCTGAGCTGGGCGTTTCTGGCGTGCCCGGAAGGATGCATCAGCCCCGGGATGCCGGAGTGACAGCATCTGCTGTAAAAGGACACCACAGAGGATTCAGAAAGTTTCACCAACAAGAATCATGTAATTCCTCAGAATTTTGACAGACTCAGCACAGTTTCAAGTGGGGTTTATTTACAGTCATCGCAACCAATTTCCACAAAACTCACTACTGGGTGTCAGTAAATTGCACAATACACTCAAGAACCTTTCTCTGTTCAGCAACCACACATCTTGCACAGAAACTTTTTTACTGATAAGGCAGAAAATATCATCTCAGAAGGAACCGTGGATTTTTAAGGCCTGACATACCTGCCAGGACCTGTTCTTGGGAGCATTTCTCACACTGCACTCCTCATTTCAGCCAGCTCCATCAGTGGCAGCAGCCCTGAGACCGAGCCCAGGTTCGTGCAACATCAGCTGCACCAGAGCCCTCCCAGCCAGCTCTCAGCACTCATTCCCCACATTCCCTAGACAAAAAAAATCTATAATTTAAACAATAATTTTATGACATGATCACAGCTTCTGTCTGCCAGCGAGAGGAACCCTGGTAGGTTTTGCCTTGGAGCGTCCTTTGGCAGCAGCCAGCGAGGGCGATGCTGCTTTAATCAAACTCGTTATTTCCCTCTTAACGAAGGCTCTGCCGATGTCCCTGGCTGGCAAAGCTCTCCACGTTTGCCTGGATGCAGCTGGAATTGCTGAGGAGCTGCACTGATGCTGTGATTTATTGTCCCTCTCATCTCTGCTGCGTGCAAAGCCCCTGCAGCTCCTCAGCCCCGGCCGTGGGTCGTTAGCGCCGCCCGCTAACGAGATTTCTCCATCCAGTCCAGGAGGATGTCCAGCTCCCCCAGGGATTTCATGGCTGCAGATGTGACGTTCAGCTGCCATGGCATAAAGGAATGAGCTGTAAGCAGAGACCCTCAGTACAACGCAGCATAAAGAGAATTTACATATCTGTGCTAATTACCAGCCCCAGCCACCAACTCACCCCCTCGTAGTTTGCGAGTATTTGCTTGAATTTCTCCGTGGACTCCTCCCCACACACGCAATTATTCTGCTCATGCTGGAAAAAATAAGATTAATTCATTAGTCTGGGCAGTTAATTTTAAAAAATAGATTTCAGTTTCTAATTTTGCTGGGCATTACAGACTGAGACACTGTGGAACTGCAGGAAAGGCTGCAGGTCCCTGAATCAGACTGTAGCTGACAACAGCCGACTCGACAGGCACGGGGACAGGATAAATGTTGGTCTCTAGGACCACTGGGGGAGTGGGCAGATATAAAAATCCCTCAGTGGCCAGAACACTCCTCACATCCCTCTGCTTTGTGTTCTCATCAAAACCATTCCTGTGAATGGAGGCTTTGCAGCTTTGAGAAGCTCTCGGGTTGGTTTGCACACAGATCAGTGACAGGAGCAGCTCAGCTGGAGCAGCCCCCAACACTCACACACTGCCCGAGCTTCCTCCTGGCGCTGAGGAAGGAGTTGGCGATGCTGCTGATTTTCCTGTTCACAAACGAGTCCTCGGTCTTGCAGTGCTTGAAAACTTTGTCCACGTAGAAGGTGAAGAGGCGATGAGTGATGCAGCATCTGTCTGAAGACTTAGGAAAGGAACTTAATGACTAAAAGGCCTTCTGAAGGGTCACTCTCTGGGATCAAGCGTCTCGAACAGGAAGCCTGTTGTAGCTGAGCACAGCAGGACAGTTTGACCCAGAAAAAGATTCTTCAGTGGTGCTTGATTGAAGCTGATAAAATATATGGGAAATCATTTTAGGCTGATTTTCCAGGAGATCCATCCTCAGCAAGTCTCACAAAATAAAACCCGCTGATTTTGCAGCTGGGTACCAGAGGCCGAGACCTGGCCCTTGTCCAGTGCTTCGGGGTGTGAGAAAGCTGAAAAATACTGATTTGTGATTGATTGCACTTCCCAGGGTCACATTCACCCACTTTGGGATCCGCTAATGGCTCCCCAGGCAGGACCACCTACCTTAACCTTGTGCAGGGAGTGAGGGTGGGACAGGATGCTCAGGCTCCGGATGGGGTCTCTGGATTGCTGCGGAGAGGACAGAGATGGGCACCAGACCCCCTGGCTCCAGAGGGGCTCCAGGAGCTGCCAAGGGCTCCCCCAGCTCCCCCAGGGCCTGGGGAAATACTCACGATGTTGGTTTTGATTGCTGTGAAGCCAGCCCTGATCTCTGCCATGCTCATGGAAACCCTGCAGGCTCCAAAGTGGAAGATTTTGTCCCCAGCTGTCGGCATCAAATTCACCCAGCAGGACATGGAGAAGAGGCAGAGGAACAAGGGGGATCCTCTCATGTCAGCTGCCCGGGAGAGCGGCCCAAGGAAGAGAATATTCCTCATTATTTTCCTAATTAACACAACTGTGATCCACATGAAAATACACATTTTATATAAAACTTGTACATCCGTATGAAAAACCCCACAGTGACTTGTGTCTCTTACCCATTTCTTTTCTGCTCCCCATGGGCAAGAGAAAAAAATCAAATAAACATCAAACATTGAAGAGAAGAGCTCAAAAAGCAAAGGAAAATTAAACAAAATATCAGTTAAAAATGCATCTAAATAAACAGAGTTCTTCTGAAAAAATGTGATCAGAAAAATAAACACCGTGGAGTTAAATTTTTAAAAGTCTACTGGCACAGAAGCTGAAAGGAAGTGCTAAAAGGAGCAGATCCCGAAGTCAGATCCCAAAAGAAAACGTTTTCCCTCTGGAATAGCAGAAGTCAAACACAAGTTTTGTTAGCACTGAAAATTAATGTTATTAATGAAAAAAAGACCTCAGAGTTAGGAATACGAGGAAATGCCCGAGAGGACACGGAGCAAAGGGATACATTCGGTGTCTCACCTTGTTCCTTGGTGTGGGTTCACCTCTCTCACCGGTGTCTGACCTGGAGGGCTCCGAAGGACGCGTTTTTATCCCGGTACCAGGAGGAAATAACTCTTGGATTAACTTTTGGGATTTTTCTTGCTTTTCCCAGCACGTATTTCCCGTAGTGATTTGCTGAATTAATGAGCTCGTGCGAGGGACCAGCTCCCTCTCCCACAGGTGTTTCCCTCACCTACGGAGGCGGGAACTCTTGGCATGGCTGCGAGGGTTTTCTTTTGGGAAGAGGGACGTGACCAAAGGAGGGACCGTCCTGGGGGTCACATCCCCAAAACGCCCCCACACGGAGCAATGCCGGCAGTCCCCTCCTGGAGAGGGGCTGTTCCCAGCTCACCACGGAGGTGTTGGGATGGGGGAGGCTCGGTGGCATCACCCCACGGGGTGCCAGTGGTCCCAGCACCCCAGGACTTCTGGCAATGGACGCGGTAAAAGTGGTGAAACTCAAGTCCAGGTTTTTCTCCATCACTGTCCTGGCACAAGTGGCCTTCCCCTGCCATTTTCAGGGAATCCTGGTCCCAAATTCAACCTCTCCCGGGTTCAGGGAATCCAGCTCCTCTGCCTCTGCCTGTGGGCCAAGGCTGTCCTACACGGATCTGCTGGGTGACTAATTTATTAATGGATAACCAAGCTCAGTCTTGAGCGTGGATCTGTCACCAGGGAGGACTAGGCAAATGGATTTTCTGCCCAGGCTAGTCAGGGTATTGCACACGGGATTGCAGAAACTGCCCCCAGTGCCCCCACCGTGCCTCCCTCGCCCCACTGTGTCAGCCTGGGGGCAGGGCCCGCTCTGCAGCGGGTCGGATTTGCCCCGGCTGAGGTGTTGGAGGGATCTGGGGCAGCCCAGGGCTGTTAATCCCTGCCTTCCTCCCCCAATTCCCAGCTGCTGCCCGGAATTGCAGCGAAAGTTTCGCTGGGAGCAGAGGAAGTGGCAGCATTCCCGGGAGCCCGGTGCACACCCAGCCCGGGTGAGGAAACACGGGCAGAGGCAGCGAGTTCTTACTTCATTATGTAAATGGCAGATGGCATGAAAGGATTTCTCTCTGTTAGGTTTTTTTTCCTTTTGGTAACTGCACTGACGCCCAGGATGGGTCAGCCAAGGCAAGAGAGAGACGTGGGTTAAAGGCTGCGGGGGAGCTGGAGGGGAGATGCTGGGGTGATCCAGGAACGGGAGGGAAATGTTGTGTTATCGGGGTCCGGGGCCTTGTACAGATCCCTGCACGGTCCTGGCTGTGTCCCTCAGCCTCCCTGTCCTGTCATCGACCCTTTGCAAAGCAGAGGAAACAGCAGGACCCTCACCACAAGGGCAAGGAGGAGGAAAACCCCATCGGGGTGGGGGACAACCCAGAGAAAATTTCATTTTTGGGTTTCTCTGCCTGCGAAATGGCGGTGCTGGGGCACCCCAAGTGCTGCACTGGGGGATGACCAAAAGCCTCTCATTTCAGGGCACATGGAGCGGAACCAGCAGGGTTCCAGGAATGGTTTGGGTTGGGAGGAACCTCACAGACCGTCCTGTGCTCCACAGGCAGGGACACCTTCCACTGCTCCAAGCCCCGTCCCGCCTGGCCTTGGACACCCCCAGGGATCCAGGGGCAGCCATGGCTGCTCTGGGCACCCTGTGCCAGGGCCTGCCCACCCTCCCAGGAAAGGATTTCTTCCCAAAATCCCATCCATCCCTGCCCTCGGGCAGTTTAAAGCCATCAGCACAAACCCAGACGGAAGCCAATCACCCCAGCTTGGCTTTCCCCAGGCTGTTCTCAGCCTGCCAGCTCCAGCAGCGAGAAAATACCCTCCATGAAACAGCAAATCATCCCTCCTTTGCTCTGGGAAGGAAGAGGGAAAGAAGGATCAGGGATTTCTGAGACTCAGCGTTGTGACGCTGCAGATGAGCTCAGTAAAATGGGAAGTGATTCCCCCAGGCGCTCTCGGAACAATTGAACCTTTCGGGCACTGCGGCGCTGGGAATGGGGCAGGGAGAGCGCTCCTCTCCCCAGGAACGCTTCCAGGCAGCTCCCAGCTAACGGGGGAGGGCTCCTCCCTCGGGATTTTATGGCAGGCACGTTGTGACAGGGCACACCGAGGGTAGGTATGACCCAAATAACGAGCAAAGGCAGCAGAGAGGGTTGGGAGCCAGCTGCCCTCGTGCTCAGGAGTTACAGCTCAGCCCTGGGTGTCACCAGCTCAGACCCGAGGAATCATTTATGCAAAGTCCGTGGTCCCACATCACACAGGCACAACGGGGCTGAGTCAGGAGCGAAGGGAATATCCCCAGAGCGGCTGGAAAATAACGGAGGAAATTCTCGGAGGAAGGAGCCTCTCGGACCCCGCTGTGTCCCCACAGCTCCCAGCGCCGCGGGGACGATGCTCGGCCCTGCCAGGCACCGCTGTCACCGAGCACCGTCACTGCCGCGGTGACAAAACATCTCCAGGGCAGCAGAAAACACCGGGCTGCTGCAGACAGGCGGCTCGGGGGGTGACGAACACAGGAGAGGATCCTGGAGAGCCCGAGAGCTCTGTGTCCCGGGCAGGGACGGGACACTGACAGGGGACGGGACACTGACAGGGGACGGGACAGTGACAGGGGACGGGACACTCGCAGGGGACGGGACAGTGACAGGGGACGGGACAGTGACAGGGGACGGGACAGGGAGAGGGGACGGGACACTCGCAGGGGACGGGACACTCGCAGGGGACGGGACACTGACAGGGGACAGGACACTGCCTCACCCCCGCCCGGCTGCGTTGGGAAACTCAGCTCCCAGCCCTGCTCCATCCCCCGTGCACCCCACTGGTGTTGCTGGGAGTCACCGCAGTCCCGATCCTGCCCTCACCCAACTCAATTCATTCCCAATAATTCATTTCAAATAATTCATTTCATCCTGAAAAGAACAACAACAAAAAAAAATCCTTAAAAAAATTGTCATCGAGCTGTTTTGATCCGAAGGCGCCCCACTCTCATGGACTGGTCCCAGATCATGTCTAACATCAGAGTTTCCAGTAAAGTGTTTCGGGGTGATAAGGCACCAGTTTCAATAGTGCCTTTCAATGCACTTTTTGTGCTCTAAAAAGTTCTGATAACACTCGACAGCCCAGCCTTGGTTTGACATTCTTTGTCATCGCCCCTATTTCACAGCAGCTGTAGGTAAACCATCGTTTCAGATATGAGGCTGATAATGGTTTTTCTCAGGTCCCCAGAGCCGGAGAACGTGAGTGAGAGAAACGCTCCCAGAAATCTTAATAAAGGAAGAATTGAGCCTTAATAACAACACCCAGCAGCAATATCTGGGCTCAGGAACCCGCCCTGATCTCCTTCAGGAAAAGAGCTGCAAAAACCGACTCAGCCACGTGACACAAAAACGATCGCAGGGTGTTCCACCTGCCCTGATAATGCTGCAGCTCACCAAAACCCCTGTCAAAGAATCGTGATTCTGTTTCCAGCGGCAGAAGGAAATGTTTCCACGTGGTTTTTACGCACTGGAGTAATTTCTTTGACACTCGCAGTGGTGTAATTTGTGAGCCAGCCCTGCCCTCGGCGTAGCTGGGTGGTAATGGGAAGGCGAAATGCAGTTCTCAGCACCTTAAAAATCAAGATTTCATTGTCAAGAAATCCCTGCCCCTCCAATCCAGAGCCAAAACCTCGTTACAATGAGTGCTAATCCAGCACGATCCTCCTGAACCCAGGTGCCAACAGCAGCACCCTACAGGTGCCACCCCTGGTGTCACTCTTTCCGTGAGCTTTCCCATGAGTTTGCTCTCCGTGATGGCAACACCCTCTGCCAGCCCTGAAAATCAGACCGCTCTCCTCTCTCTCAATTAGTGCAGCTCGTTATGGACAGAAAGCCCGGCCAGGGCCAGCACCAGCCCTGCCTTCACCCACCCACCCTGCAGTGCTGCTGACAGAAGTTTAAAAAAATTGTTTTTCTCGGTAAACTCGCCAAATGAGTCAGAGAACGCGCAGTGAGGAGGCACTGCCGGCGAGGCACAGCGTGTACCCTCTCCTCAGTCACGTTTCGAGCCGCAACCACTCGAATAATTCTGAAAATCAAACACTGGGTGCTGCCTCGTAGGGAGCAACGGGCTGAGCGGGGCTCGGCGTAGGGAAACGTGATTTTTATCCAGCCGAGCTCCAAGAGACATCCAAAGCCCAGGGAGCAAAATCCAGCTGCTTTCCAGGATTCTTCCCAAAAGGTTCACAGTGCCCAGGATGGGCAGAGGTTTCAGAGGCTTTTAAAGGTTCTCAGCAGCTTTAGGATGGGCAGAGCAGCTCCTTTCCCAGCTCTGGGGGCCTCAGAGACTTTTGGAGAGCCTGGGACAATGTCCCTGACCCCAAGACAATGTCCCTGACCCCAAGCCAATGTCCCTGACCCCAAGCCAATGTCCCTCACCCCAAGCCAATGTCCCTGACCCCAAGACAATGCCTGAATCCTCCCGATTTCGGGCATTGCCCGTGGTTGTCCCTCTGGGGCTCTCGCTGCCATTGTGTGACACCAAGAGCCCAGCCCAGGCTGTCCCCAGGTGCAGCAGGAAGGGGACAGTGGGGACAGTGCCACGTCCCCCAGGGAGCATCACCCCGGCGCTGGGGGGGACCCTGGGCTCCTCCTGTCCCCGCTGCACGTCCTCAGCCATGCAGGGCTGCACGTCCCAGCGGTGCCTGTGCCACCTCCTGCCCGGAGCAGATGTGACACTCGCCCCGTGACTCACCGATGGCACCGCTGCTGCTGCTGCTGCTGCTGCTGCTGCTAGGACAGGATTTCACCCTGAGAGGGGAAAGAAATTGCAAAAAAACCCAAAACAACAAAAAAAAAAGGTGCTTTTCTTTTTTTCCCCTCCACCTCTAAGATTCACCTTTGAGGAAGAGGAAAAGCGTGGTGGAGGATCTCGAGCATCGACAGCTCTTCTGCAGAAAATTCATTTAGTCACCAGGGTGGGGGGTGTGGAAGGTTAGATAATTGTTTCCCCTGCTCTGGCAAAATGTGAGTTCATGTTTTGATTATCATAAATGGCATCTTCCCCAAAGGGAAACGCATGCTTCAGGCTTTTAGAGTTAAATAATACAGCTCAAAAAGCATTTTTTTTTCAACTATCCAGCACCCAGGTTTCAGCTGCCACCTCTGTGTCCACGTGAGTCCACCCAAAGCGCCCCTGTGCCCAAACCCGGGCTGTTCATGCTCTGTGTGGTGCCAAGGACCAGCCCAGGAGGGCTCAACTCACCCCTGCCCAGCTCAGGGACAACTGGAGAATTCAATTGCCTGGGCCAGGGTCTGCTGGGATTCCCATACCCATCACCCAGCTCTCATATTCCTCCCATCCTTATCTTTGGAGAACCAAAAGCTGCTGTGACAGCAAAAGTCATGCAGGGAATTTCACAGAAATGCACAATCACCCGGGTTGGAAGAGACTTCAGCATCATCTTGTCCAACAATCAACACCCATGACCACCCCTAAACCATATTTCTAAGTGTCTTTTGCTGGAAAACCAGGCCTGGCCTGGGGCTGGAGCAGCCAATGGACCTGACAGCCCCACACCGCACCCGGGTTTGCCCCAAGGGTGAAATGTGCTGAGGGTGCAGGCCATAAATGACACCTAATAAAGGAGAAACCGAGAGCTGGCTGATATCAGCCCCGCTTTTGAATGATCCAGGGAGCAAATGAATCACTCCAGTAGCCAGTGGGGTTCAGCTTTCACCAAAACTGAAAGCTGTGTTTCAGTAAATTCGCTGTGGATTCTGCGCGCAACCAGCTCCGGCTTTCGGTTTTGGGTTAATATTGCCCCTCTCAATTTCACAACCCCGAGGAGCCAAGGCTGGTTTCGGGATGGATGCACGTGAGTGAGCTCAGGGGGTTCTGCTCCAGCTCCGGCCCCAGGGTGCGGAGATGGGCGGTGAGGGGAAGGCTGGCACATCGCAGCCCCTCGGCCCCACCAGTCCCCGCCTCATCCGACAGCACGTCCTGTGGGAAGGGGAGAATCCAGGGAAATTGGGCACTGCTTGCTTGCCCCCAGGTGTGAACTCTTGGAAAATCACGCTCTGAGGCAAGGCTGATTCTTCCAGAGGCTCATCCTCTGACCAGTTCTCCTGGATAGCTCTGCCTGAGGGGGAGCACCAGCGTGGCCTTCTGTCCCCTGACCTCGGGGGAACGCTGAAGGCTCTGGAAGACCCCGAGCATTTCCTCACTGCACAACCCCTTCAGCCATCGATATAAACCAGGGCACTGAGAGGATTTTGCATCTTCATTTGACTCTGTGTTTTCAGCAGACACTGCTGGACACTCCCCAGGAGCGGGGATGAAGGGCCCATCCCTCCTTTCCCGACAGCAGAGGAAGTTTGCTTCAGACCATGTTTTTCTTCTTTTTTCTTCATCTTCTTATTTTTAAACACCATTTTCAGTGAGGGGTTTTCCACCATTCAGCTTCATCTTCCACTTCCTAGTTACAAAAGCCACAGGGAGAGCAATAACCTGACAAAGACACACGTGCCCGATGCTGTTGATGAAGTAAATCTTCCTCAGGCTTCCACAGAAAGATAAATCCCAGGGGAATTGTTGAAGAAGCTCAAGGAGAGCGGTGCTGAGCAGGAGTGGAGCTGACACCTCAGCTGCCATGGGGAGCAGCAGGATTTCAGGAGCTGCTTTGCAATGGTTGAACTCTACTGCTTTCATAGCTCAAGCTGGAAATAAATGATCTTTGCAGTCCATTCCAATTCAAACCACTCCACAATTCCATTACTTTCTTTGGGTCTCCATGGTTAGGATATCTGTCAGGAGAAGAAGGTTGGATCACCTGTTCCCTCTGTAAAAAAAGAAAACAGAAGGGGGGATCTGAACACCTTTAAAAGCCTCTGGAACCTCTGAAAAGCTCATCTGAGGGATCATTTTCTGATCAAAAAACCACAGCAAAGCTTTTGGAGCAGAAAGTCACAGCGGGAGCGTGTGGAAAACCCCCTGGCAGCACCGGGGATGCTGCAGCATCCCTCGAGCTCTGCGGGTGAGCCACCATCCCATCCTGGCCAGCGCTGATCCGCACTTCGTGGGGTGGCACAGAAAACCCAGGATTTCCAAACCCTCCACGTGAGCGCTGCACAAAAACCACCCCAAAACCCCACGGTGTGAGTTGCCAGGCCAGTGCTGGCTCCAGGGCCTGGTGCTGCTGTGAAAAGTGAGCGAAGCTGGCCCCGAAATTCACCCCGGGGTCACGCGGAGCTTCCGAGCAGCGGCTCTGCCTTATCTGGTTTCTCAAACCGTGATAAGGAGTTTCTGTCTTATGACCCCTCAGCACTATAAATAGGCTGGGTTTGTGCTGTTGGTCAGTGTTGGTGCTAAATCATGACAAAGTCAATATTCTCCAGAAGATCCACACATCTTCCCCCCCAAGTAACACCAGAACTAGAAAAAAGAAACTCCTCAAAGCAGCACTTGTGCAATGAGCTGCTCAGGGCAGGAGTTGCTCAAAATTGCTTCTGTAGAAGGCTCAAAAAAAACCCCCCAAAAGTCAGTGGAAGTGATATTTGGGCATTGGATTATATATTCAGGGGAGGTTTTTTGGATACTTTTACACTTTTTAATTGTCTGCAAAGAAACTCACCTGAGAAAACCTCACTTGAGGCACAGAGTCCCCACTCCTGAGACTCCAGTGCCAAGATCCCGTTGGTTTCTCTAAGGACAGTGCTCTGAGCATCATAAAACTCCTGTCAACAGCTGATTTCAGGGGAAAATAAAAGAGATAAAAATATAACAACACCTCTGTTTGCGTTGTGGAGTGGGGAAAGCCCCGTGTGGGTGATGGCAGCATCACTGACCTCACCCACGACTCCTCACACCCCTCAGAGAGGGGCTGAAAATGGCAAAACACATGGAAAATTGGGAATAAAGCATGGCTGGCCCTTCTAGGTTGGCAGAGGGCACGCTGGAATTCCAGGGGGGGATATTAAATAGGGATATTATTCAATCTCTGCCTTAGGCTGCAACAGAATTGCAGATACTGGGAGGTTTATGTGTGCAATTGAAAACTGCAAATATTTCTCAGTTAAGTTCGTCACCAAAACTGAATCTGCAGAGGGGAGAAAGTCTCCATCACTTGATTCTTTCATGTGGCAGTTCCAGCTTAATTTAGATCACGTGGAAGTCCTGGACCTTCTAAGAATTTCTTATGTAATTCTCTCTCTGTGTCATATTAGAAATCACATTAAAGCCATGATTAATTCATGATTAATAACCTATTTCTGGACAAGATAAACCGGTGACATTGGTTAAATTTCCGAAGAGCAATTTGGGATTTACCTGTTGAGGTCGACGTGAGTCACGCTGCGAGTTCCGACCAGGTTCCCCCATGGGAAATGTCCGACGTCACGCCTCGCCAGCAGGAAAAATTCTTGACAAAAACACGAAGCAGCACACTTGATGCTTCACCAGGAACTGTTAGTCATCAGCACTGGGCTGCTGAGAGAGCAAATGCCATCGCTTCAGACACAGGGTGAAGGAAAGGGCACCAAGGCCCCACTTCCCCCGCGAGCGTCACTGGCAGCAGATCGTCAGGATCCGAAGGGATGAGGAATGGGGAATTTCTGCCAAGGAAAGAAAGGAGAACACCACCGTGACAGCCTGGAGATGTAGGGGATCCTCCAAGTTCTGTCTAGAATGGACAGTGAGGGAAATCACAGAATCACAGATCGCTGAGGTTGGAAAAGACCTCTGAGATCATCGAGTCAAACCTGTGACCGATCGCCACCCTGGCACCAGGGCAGAGCCCTGAGGGCCACGTCCAGCCGTTCCTTGGACACCTCCAGGGATGGTGAAACCCCTCCAGGGATGGTGAAACCCCTCCAGGGATGGTGATACACAATGTTCCTCTGTCCAAAAGCAGAGACCAAGAAGGCAAAAAAAGAGTAAAAAATTTGTCACATCAAACCTTGCCCAGATAAGAAAAGCCCCTTCAATTACCAGGGTGAGGTGCCACCCTGCTCCAGCGATGGGACCCTGAGGACATCTCCCCCCAAGCCCTGCCCAGGACCACGTCCAGGACCAGCCTTTCCTCATGGCACATGGTGGGGGAAAGAGTTTGCCCCCAGGCCTCTGTTTCAGTGCAGAAGCAGCGTTTGCTGCCCCGCTGCTTTTTGTGAACTTGCTGCTCTCAGAAGGTTGTGGGAGGGGGGTGGGAGAGCACGAATGGCTTTTGAGCAACGCGTTCCCCTTCCTGAAATGACCTTCTTGGCAAAGATGAAAGCAGTTTCCTAAAGGTTCAGAGATGCGCCCCCGCCCCCCGGACACTCTTGAGGAAAGGTGCTGCCTTCATTCATGAACGCCGCTGTAGTAGCGCAGCCGCCGCCTTTCCACAGCGCTCAGCAGGGCTGAGTCAGAGCGAAACTGCCCCGTCAAGATCTCTGACGAGGCAGAGGAAACGCAGGTAAACACAGCAGAGAATCGCCCTGCGCACGCCAGAGTTTCCTCTGCGGAACGGGCACGGCCGCCTGACGCTGCTGCCAGCCCCAAAACACAGCCCGGGGTTCCAGGACGGGGAGGAGGGAATTGCACAAGAGCCCGAGCGGCCAGGCACGCTCGGGATGTCAGACGTGACCTCACGGACAGCCAGGGGCGGCTCGGAATCACACGAGCGTGGAAATGAGCGCTCAGCTCCTGGGCAGGGTGGGAGGAGGCTCCTGGGGCTGATCCAGCTCCTGCTGGTGCCAGGGCGCGTTCCCAAAGCCCCTCTGCCTTGCATCCCATAAAAACACCCCAGCACCTAAACCCACAGCTGAGAGTGAGCATCCCTTCCACTGCCTGGGGCTGCATCTTCCCTGCAGGGAGCAGGATTAGCTCCGGGATTTGAGGATCCAGGATTACACAAACCTGCCTCACACATCAGCTTCCACGCCCTGATGAAGTTTAAGGAGCCATCCAGGTCTTGGCAGTGAAGATTTATCGACCCCTGGCAGGCTCAAGTTAATGCAAAAGAAGCAAAAACATCTCCCCGCGTGGGATCCCAAGGGGAGGTGGGATCCTGCCTGTGGGAAGGGAGTTTAATTTTGCCTGAGCTTTCTGCCCTTCTCCTTTCAGATGGATTCTGCTGATGGGAAAAACCCCAGGGCTGTGTTAGAGCAGGGGAAGAAAAACGGGCCACCAAAACCATGACCCAGGCCGTGATTCAGCTGCACTGATGTCCCTGCAGTGACTGCCCGGGAGCAGCTTCCTCATCATCTGTTGGCCACACCAACAGAAAAAAGGAAAACAAATCACCAAATCCCACACTTTCCCTGCCTCAGACTCTCCGGTTACTGATGTTTCATCCCCTTTTCTCTTACTCGTGTGCATGCCAACCATTCCTCTCCCCTGCCCCTAAAAATAAAATGGAAAACTCTCAGTGTGCAGGAACAAACAATTCTTTGCATTTTTCCAGCAATGAATTCCCTCTCAGAGGTTCACAAATTCAACTTGAAAGAAGATCAGTGTCATGAAGGGGATGAGAATTTAAAGGATTTGTTCCCTACTGGGAAGAATGAGCTCTTTTAAAATAGCACGAGGGATTTCAGAGGAAACCCCCTGATTTCGGAAAAGCCGAATTTATCTCTCTTCTCACTTTCTGGGATGCCAAATTCCTGAATAAATAAGTGAAATCTTTATCCCAAGGAAGCAGGGGGTGTGGACTAAAATAGATATGGAAAGAGAGGAGAAAAGAGAGGGAAGCGGAAAATGGGGGCACGTCACAGGAATTCTGTCCCACTCCAAAGGAGAACTTTTATCACCTCTGGGACGAGCAGTCCCAGCTGAGACAGGACACGCTGTCTGTAGAGCTGCTGGGATGGAGCTGCTGCCCATTTCTAGGAAACGAAATGGGATTCAAAAACCCGGGAAATGAATTTTTCTGACCTGCTCGTGCACTTCAGCACCAGTGTTAAAGTAGTGGCACGAACCCCGCTCCTGCCCTGGAGGGTCCACAAGGGACCAGAGCAGGACTGGAATCCTTCCCTGGGATCCAGAGATCCCCTTAGCATCCAGCTGGGATTTGGGAGCACAAACTGAGCTTGCTGAGCAGTGAAAATTCACATTGGCTTCGGCTGACACGTGTGTTAACTGAAAAAAAACCACCAAGCAGGTGAACTAAAAATGAAGATTTCAGATGATGATGATGATGTGTGTTTGCAGGTTAGAATGCCAAAGGAAGAAACAGAGAATTTGTACAGTTCATGAAAAGCAATTCTGCTGAGTGACGCTCTCTGCAGGTTCGATACTGAGATTTAAAAGTAGCAACACTTTTTTTTTCCCCTAACCATACAACATTCATCTAAAAATAATAAATGGAACCGTTCGAATGAAGCAACCTCACGCAGCACCTTGGCTTCTTCGTGTCTCTGCAGCTTTCCTCCTCAGCCACAGCTAAATTTACAAGAAACAAGCAATGTAAAAAAAAAATGCAGAGTCTAAGCACAAAAAAATCAATGGGGTGTGAGGAGAGGAGGGGGGTCAAAGAACAGGAAACCAAGTTGACGGGAACCCAAGTGACATTTGGGCTTAATGAATGACTTAAAACCCCAATATTGCTCGTCAGGAAATGGGGAGAGGAAATGGAGCGATGTTTTGAGAGTATAAATGAGGGGCTCCATCAAGGTGAAAGCTGCAGATCTGCTTTGTACCCTCCTGTGGGACCCATCCGAGAGCTGCAGCCGAGGGAAGCAGCCCTTTCCCACAGCATGAGGACCTGCTCCGGGGGCACAGCCGTGCCCGTCCTGCTGCTGCTGCTGCTGGGCACCGCGCCCGCCCGCGCCCAGCCCTCCTGCCTGCACTTCCCCGAGCTCCTGCCCGCCAAGCTCAGAGAGCTCAGGGTCAAGTTTGAGGAAATTAAGGATTACTTTGTAAGTATCCCCCCCGCTGCTTTCTTCTCGTTCTGCCTTTTTTTTGCAAAGTTCTGGGATCTGGAGGAGGGGGAAGAGCTTCCTCCCCGCAGAAATGATTTGGCTGCGTCGCGTTACGAGCAAGAGCAGCTCGGTTTCACTGCTCACTGAGAGAAAATCTGCGAGGCTTTTCTTTCTTCCTAGTTTTAATTACAATGAACTCGAGATTTCATAACGAACCTTTGCAAACCTTTCTAGCCAGGCTTCCCCCCAAATGTTGCAAACCAAGTTAATCACTGAATTAATAGGAAGGAAATTGTCTTTTCTTCAGGGCAACGAGGTCCAGCCCTGCTGGAGTCAGTGCCAGGTGAAAAAGGGAAATCTTTTGCTGCAGATTTTTTCTTTGAAAGAACCACAAAAGCCTGCACGGGGTGTTTCATGAGCGGAGGAGCACACCAGCAACTGAGCACCTGCCTTGGTGCCTGTGCAAGGTCACTGCTCTGCATCGCAGCAGCCTCAGGGCTGCTGAGCAAACAGCACACGATGCTCTCAGAGCATCTGCCACGGCACCAGCGCTGACAGAGGTGGTTGGTCACAGCTCTGTCACCGTTTCAGTCCATGGCAGTGAGTTTCAGTAATAAAACGAGATCATTCTTCAGGTTAATCTCAAGATAATGCAATGGCTTGTATTTGTTATCAAACGAACACAGCCAAGAGTTTAGATGTAGAGCTTGCTGTGACTCTCCCAGATAACGTTGGGAAGGAATTTTTTTAACCTCTCAGGACAGCTTTTAAGCCTTCGATGCTTTGGGTGGTGCCAGCCCACCCCACTGCATTTGGGGCAGCACAAGGACAAACTCCCTTTTCCCCATCAGCCAGAGAGCTACAGGGGTGACAGAACCAGGGGGATTGAACCCTCCTGCCCTGGCAGAGAGGCCAGGGGCTGCCAGGGCTCTGGCACCTCCCTGAGGAGCAGTGCTGGCTGCAGCAGCACCCTCACCCAGCAGCACCCTCACCCAGCAGCACCCTCAGACAGCAGC
>VZTA01027028.1:109556-122721 GCA_013398855.1 Mohoua ochrocephala
CAGCACCATCCTCACACAGCACCATCCTCACCCAGCACCATCCTCACACAGCAGCACCCTCACCCAGCAGCACCCTCACACAGCAGCACCCTCACACAGCAGCACCCTCACCCAGCAGAAACGAGCGAGCAGCCCCAGCTCAGCCGGAGGAGTTTCACATTAACAAAATCAATGGCACCCAAGGCTGTGATTGCATTTTCTTGCTGGCCTGACCTAACAGTCCTTGTGCTGCAAGGCTGTGGAGCAGAGAACTGGTGACTCCTGGTGTCACCGTGCTCTGCACACTCCCTGCCCTCTGCCCTTGCTGCTGGGAGACCCTAAATGCAAACAGGGGACGGATCATTTGTCAGGGCAAATCGAAAGAGTTGACTGCCTGCCTGAAAAAGCTCATTTTTCAATTCCCTCCTCCCCCAGCAATCAAAAGATGAGGACCTCAGCATCCAACTGCTCAGCTCCGACCTGCTGGAGGAATTAAAGGTAAGACCCGCATTGCCTCACGAGTTCCTTCTCCTTCCCCATCCCTGGGCCGGCGTTTCGTAAGAGGGGAAGCCGGCTGGAAACTGGGCCATGTGCTGCTGTCACAGCAGGCCGGCCGTGCCACCCTGCAGGGACACGTGTGGCTGCGGCAGGGCTGGCGGGAGGCACCCCCACGGCTCTGAGCTGTACAAACCCCCACACCCGGTGCCACCCCAACCAGGCTTCCCCCTCCTGTCGCCCCAGGGGAGCCTCGGCTGCCAGTCCGTGTCGGAGATGATGGGGTTCTACATGGAGGAGGTGCTGCCCGGCGCCATGAGGACCAGCACCCACCACCAGCAGAGCATGGGCGACCTGGGCAACCTCCTGCTGAGCCTGAGAGCGATGATGAGGCGCTGTGTGAGTGGGGCTGGGCAGCACGGGGACACCGCCAGGGCGGGCAGAGGGTGCCCAGGAGCTGGGCAGGTGCAGGGGGGTGGGAGGGGGTGGAGGAGCAGGGATTCAGGCAGGCAGGGAGCTCAAGGATGGGGTTTGTACTCACCATCAGTTAAATGGGCTCTGCGCATCGGAGCCCGGCTGAAGAGACAAAGGGAGGGCAGGCAGAGGTCTGTCCCTTACCTGCATGCTGGAGCTCCCAGAATCACACCTGGAGCTCCCAAAATCACACTTGGTGTGGCCGTGAGTCCATCAGTGGAGTCAGATGGTCCCAGGCAGAGAGCTGCTGTCCCCAAGGATGGGCAGCAGGGACGCAGGGCTGGGAACGGGCTGAGGGTCCAGGCTTGGGTCACTCCGGGCTCCCTCCATCAGGGCCCGGTGCAAACCAGCTGGAATTGCTGCTCCCGTGGCCCCAGAGGGAAAGGGGAAGGTGGGGAGCAGCAGTGCCAAGGGACAGGAGGAGGGGACAGCCACCACCACACCCCTGGGGAGGAACCCCTGGGGCTGAGGCCGCTGCTCTGTCCCTTTGCAGCACAGATTCTTCACGTGCGAGGAGAGGAGCAGGAGCATGCAGCACATCAAGGAGACCTTCACTAAGGTGAGGCCACACTCAGGGGCTGGGCTGGGCTGGGCTGGGCTGGGAGGAACCTGCTGCCGTGGCAGGGCAGACATCTGAGAGGGGAGAACAGGACCCAAAAAAGTCTTTAATGGCACAAATCCTTGGAGCAGAGGAATCCAGAGAGCCGTGACTGGAGCGGGGGTATTCCCAGGGGATTGGGCAAAGGAGCTGGAGGTGTCCATGGAGGGAGAACTTGTCCAGGGATTGTGCATCACAGATCTGTGGCAGTCGCACTAAACTCACCTGGCTCTGGCTTTCCCTGCAGATGGACAAGAACGGAATCTACAAGGCCATGGGAGAGTTCGACATCTTCATCAACTACATTGAAAAATACTTAACGATGAAGAGAAGGAACTGAGAGCACCCCTGGCTCTGCACCTTCCCCACCAAATCCTGCTTCTTGTTCAAAAATCACCTCAGGCTGCAAGGGCTCAAATGAAGTTATCTCAGGTTTCAGGCTAAGAGTTACAGGTTAATAACTTCCAGCTTAATATTGTATTTAAAAGTTATTTTTTTAATAACTGAGTTTATTATTTATTACTTCTAATACCTCAGTGTTGATGTTTACAATGTGTCTTGAAGAAAGGTGTGATGAGCTTGTAAATTACTATTTATTATTGTATATTTTAATACTGTTTATCATAGTGCTATTTTATTCATAGCTTCAAAACATCCAAAGCAGCTTTTTTTCTGGAGGGCAGAAAATGAGCTGAGCTTATCCCGAGTGAATTCCACTCCTGATTAGGAGCAATTCCAGCTCTGAATTCAACAAAATTTAATTTTAAGCAAATGACCCTCTCCTCATATCCTATCTCCCTGTTTATTTATGCAACCAGGTGTTTTTATGTTTAGGAGGAGAACAAGCCACAGCAACAGCTTGGTTAACTCCACCTTAGACTTCAGCCTGTAGATTAGTCCAGACTAAATTTTAAAAATTTGTTATAGGAATGAAACGTTTGGTTCTAATAGAACTCGACTTAAATATTGCTCAGTATCTGCCTTCCAGAGCTGCTGGGTCTGCACTTTCCAAAGTTAACCTTACTATTTTCCAGTCTCTGGCTGGGTTTTACTCACTGTTTTACCGTTGTTAATTTCCTTTTAGGAGTTAGAGGATATTTAATTAACCACCATTTTAAGGTGGCTTGGGTAATTTGCATTCAAATCCACGAGGCTGCTCTCCCAGCACTGCCGATATCGGGGTTGGATTTTTAATCCCCACGAGGCAACGGGAGCAGTTTCGGTGCCCCAGAAGTGGCTGATTTTAGGGCTCGGCTCCCTCCTCACCTCAGAAGTGGCTGATTTTAGGGCTCGGCTCCCTCCTCACCCCAGAGGTGGCTGATTTTAGGGCTCGGCTCCCTCCTCACCCCGCTCTCCTGCGCGGCCCCACCAGGACGCTGAGCCAGAGGAAGATGCCACAACCCCGGAGAGGCTTTTACTCCTAATATTTAGGAGTGAAAGGGCCCCCGCCCGATGAAACACGGCCAGTTTGGTGTTTGCTGTGCGAGTCCCGGCTGAGGAGAGGTTATTTATACCCGATTAATTCCCTGTGGACACTGATGGTGGCGGCAGGGAATTCCTGCTGGCAGCCCGGGGACCGCGCATCTCGGAGCGGGGCAGGAGCGCGGCTCCGCGGGTCGCTCCTCCTGCTGAAAGCACGGGCTCAAGGGCAGCCAAAGACTGTAAAACTTCAATTCAGCTTCTCCCCAGGGCTCATTAAGCTCCCGTCGAGCCAGTTCTGCGCTTGCTTTTCCCGCAAACACCTTGATTTCGGTGCTGTGGGAGAAGCAAGGGCAGCCCTGGAGCCGAGAGCAGCATCAGCTCCACTCCTGGGGGGTCCCGCGGCTTCTGGCACTGCCTGAACTTTCGCCTATTTATCTGTATGGAAAGAAATCCTTTATTTTTGCTAATAAAGACTCTCTGATGAATCAAGCCTCTGTGCTGTTCTTGCGAGCTGTTAACAGGGCTGTAAATCATCGCCGGATGCTGTGCCCGGTGTCACCGCGCTGGGAAAGAGCCCGGCGGGCACAGATCCAGGTGGGAAGGACCACCAGGGAGGAATGGCACGTGTTAACGACCAGGGAGGTGAGAAAAACCTGAGCTCCTCGCATTTAAAAGCAAATTTCTCACAAAATACCTGTGACTGACCTGTTACAGCAGAGAAACACAAGCCCCAGGTACTTCGCGGGTCACTCCAGGCTCTTCAGCCTCTAATTAGCAACTGCTTCAGGCACTGCCCTTTTTAAGAGCAGCATTTAGAGTTAAATCGTGCCCAAATGTGGCTGATAATCACCAGGGTTTTCAGCTCCCTTCCCCTGATCTACAGGAGGGAGCACCGCATCGTTTATCTGCCGGGATGTTTTTAAGCCCGCGTTTGTTCTCAGTCAGCACCTTGATCCCCGATCAGATCGCAGATACCAGCTCGAAACCAGACTAACGCAAATTAACACCAGAACTGCTCGTTTCCCCCGGGCTGGGGGTTGTGTACCCGTGCACGTGGATCCACGAGCACATCCCGGACAAATCTGAGCGGGCACGTGGGAATTTACAGCTCTGATATTTCCTAAACCCAGAACTCAGCCAGAAAAACCATCTCCAAACTCCGGCTCACCGACAGCCCAGGCACCTGCCAGGGTCACGCTCCTGTTTCACTTTCGAGCCTCTTTCATTTTCGCCTCTCTCAGCCCTCCACTTGCAGGTCCAGCAGACTCCAGGTGTTTATGGCAGTCGGAGTTCCCTTCCTCACTGGATCAGGAACAAAGTTTTTCACTCAATACAACAATTTCTAAGCCTGTTTCTGCCCAGACTCCAGTCCGATGTGGGTCAGTGGAATCGCTGACTGTGCCCCAAGAGATCATTTATGTTCTCAGCCAAACCTGCACTTACAGCTCACAGCACTGCTCTCCACACGTGCTCCACACGCTGCCCTGACCCCACTGCCCCTGTTTCCATCCCTTTTCTGTAAGTTTTCTTCCCTTGGGAGGCAGGAAGCAGCTCTTAGAGCCCCCGTCACCAGCTCAGAGCAGGAGCTCACGGGCTCTGGGCTCTGCCCTGCGTGTGGAAAAGGGCAACGTCAGCTCAGCTGTGGAGAGTTTCTCAGTAAAGCTCAGTCACTCTGCTTCAGTAACCACAGGAAGGAAGCAGATGGGATCCTCGTGCAGGACGGAGAGAGAAGGTTTCCAGTGACCTGATGGAGTTGTTCGATTCAGGAGGAGAAGGAAGCAGAAGAAGCCAGCACTCCGGGTGGGACAGGAGGTGGCACAGGGGGAGGTGCAGCTGAGCCCCTCTGGCACCGGGCTGGGAAGCTGGGAGGACCCCGGGCAGCTGCTGCAGGGCTCCCAGCACGGGGCACAGCCAGGGGACCTTTTGCAGTAGATTCCTTGTGAGCCACGTGCAAAGGCGTCTGTACCATTTGTCACCGAAGTCACGGGGCCCTTGGTGTCACGGCACAGCTCGGGTGGGCAAAAGCACGCAGAGATCTCTGACTAAACACACCTACAGCGTCCCAGGGGCTTGAGGAGGGGCGTTCTGGAAATCCCAGCAGAAACCGTCTGGGAAAGCAGAGGCAGCATGTCCAGGGAGAGCTGACACTTCCAGGGGAGGAGCAGCACCATGAATCGTCCACACCGTGTCCTCCAGCAGCATTTTCCCATTGCTGGAGCCCTGTCCACAGCAGTGCCAGGATGCACTGGGAAAAAAACCCCAGATGGCAGCTTGAAGAGCTGGGAGACTCGGGGCAATTCATCCAGGTGACCTAATTCCATCCAGAATCCTGGCACCAGCATCACCCCGTGTCTCTCCAGGCTGCACCCTGACCGATGCTGGGTGCAGGCAGCAGCTCTGCAGATCCCTTGGGTCCCAGCATCAACTAAGCCCAAAATATCAGTGTTTGGGGGAAAGAAAACCCCAATAAAACCCAACCTTTAGCTTCTCCTGCCTCCCCAAAAGCTGCTGTGAGCCCCGGCACAGCTCCTTATCCCGCAGGGCTGAGTGCTGATGCAGTTCCTGCCAATCTCAGTGGCAGTCTGGGTGTTACAGTAACAGCACAAAGCCGTGGCGGAGATCAAAGGTGGTGGTTTCTGGTTTTGTTATCCCACAGATGTTGGGTTTCCTTGCTGGGTATCCTCGCCCTGAGAGCGCTGCCTGATCAGCAGCCCCAGTCCTGAGAGCCCAAATCACCAACCTCGGCTGCTCCTGCTCTGCCCTGGGGCCGAGCTTCCCACCAGCCCAAATTCTGCATCTCGGCCTGGGGCTGCCTCAGAGCTTTCTGCTGCCTGGGGGAGCTGCTGCTTCTGCTTTTGCTTTTTCTCTCTTTGGAAACTTTCCTCAAAGCCATAAGGACCCGGTGCTGGGCAGCCTGTACTTGCTGTCAGGAAAGTAATGAATGAACCTTCTTCATCATCTCCTGTTGGCCAACACGGGGAGGGCAAATCCCAGCGGAGCACCAGGGTGGGAGTGTGTCCTGAACACAGCAGGACAGACAGACAGACAGACAGACAGACATCCCTCATGCACCGGGACTGAGGAACCAAAGCTCACCGGCCTCTTTCTTGGAACAGAAAAGAAATATCTCTCTTGTCACGAGGGAGATGAGCACCTTCTCCATGACCCTTCAGCCTCACAGGGTGCCACGAAGACCAGGGACAAGCCCTGAGGTGACAGGAGGGACCATAAGCACGAAAGGGGCAAAATCAGAGCAAGCAAACTCTGTTACAACTTCTTTTGAATTGTTGAAGCTTTCAGAACTTTCCTCACTTTGTTGTGGTTGGAGTTAACACTTGTTATTTAACTCGAACTGGCTGCACCCCTCAGGCCCACGCAGCTCCTGCCTCTCTGTGTCCTAGATTTTGGCAGCACGTGACCGAAATTGGAGCTTTTGTCACGAAAGAGGCCAGGGGGAGCAGCAGAAGCAGGGCTGTGAGCCCCAGCTGGGCGCGCAGATCACCGAGGGGAGTGGGGAATCGCAGAGCTGCCAATTCCTTACCTCAGGTGGTGAGAGGCTGAGTAATTACCGAAGGTGGGGATCGCCGAAGATGCCGCAGCCACACTGATGCTCATCTCCATCTCCCAGGGCCAGCGGCCCTCGGACCCCGCATCCCGGTGCGGAGCTTGGCAGCCATCCACCTCCTGTTCCAGGGGGATGGAGAGGGGAGCTGGAGCTGAGCGGCCCTGGGGCTGCCCCCAAAGCTCCCCAGGGACTGCACCCAAAGCTCCCCAGGGACTGCACCCCAAGCTCCCCATCACCAAAACCCACGGGTTACCCACAGTTAGTGGGGATACATCCCAGCAGGATGCATCCAAGGCAGGAAAGGGATCCAGCCCTGACACACCAACCTGGCAGAGGCCTTGCCCCGTCCCTGCTGCTCCCAGACCCAGTTCAGAGCAGAAATAGAACCGATAACTGCTGGTTACAGGGCAAGCAAAGCCACACAACCCTCGAGACCAGCTCGCAGGCGGAGCAGGGGCTGTGTGGGACCGCGGGGCCGGTTCTCAGCAAGGAGCCCGGTTTCGGCGAAGCTCCGTTCGCACGGGGCCGGGCCCTGCCGCAGCCGAGCCCCCGGCGAGCCCCGGCAGCCCGGAGCCAGAGGTTTCACAATGACTCAGGGCTGGTCCGCCTGAGAGCAGCAGAGCCGGGGCAGGCCGGGGGAGCAGCACCCGCAGGAACAGGCACCCCTCGCTCTCCCCTCTGCGCTGGATCGCTGGATCCTGACACAGCCTGGGGCTCTGGGGAGGGCTCGGACCCAAAATCGAACCCCAGTGAGGCTCAGGATCACTGAATGGTTTGGGTTGGAAGGGATCTCAATGATCATCTTGTTCCCACCTCGTGCCACGAGCAGGGACACCCTCCGCTATCCCAGGTTGCTCCAAGCCCCGTCCAGCCTGGCCCTGAATGTTTCCAGGGACAGGGCAGCCACCAGCTCTTCCAGCAGCCTATTTCAGTGTTTTACCACCTTCATTTAAAAAAGTTTCTCCCTCATACCTAGTCTAAATCTGCTCTATTTTAATTAAAAACCGTTATCCCCTGTCGTCTCACAGCGAGCTCTTCTGAGCTGTTCATCCCCACCTTCCTTAAAAGCCTCCTTTAAATATCACAAGCCCACTAAGCAGCGATGCCCATGTGAGGGCACAGAGGTGCTCGAGCCCTGTGACATTCCTGGTGCCACCAGGAATGCAGCCAGCAGTGCACCAGCCTGGGCAGAGCGTGGGACACGGGCACCGACACTCCCGGGGCTGTGGGACAGTGATGCAGAGGAAGGAAGGGAAGGGAACTGCTTCCCATCCCTGCCTTCGGCTGCTGGAATCAGAGCACTTCTCTGGGCTTTCCAGTGGAAGAGGAGGAGGAGATTGCAGCCCTCAGTGCAGGGAGAACACCTCAGCTGCTCAGGGGTGGCGATCCGGAGGTTTAACACAGCCAGTTCTCATTCTCTGCCTTGTGACCTGTTGCCTTTGGCCTCCTGGCAGGGTCTCTCCACCATTTCATCACACCCTGAAGCAACCAAACCATCTCCTTTGCTCCAGAGCTGGACTGCAAGGTTCCTTTCCTGGCAGCAGCACCAAATTTACTTTTTTTCTGAGCTGAAACTTGGTTTCCTGACTCTTTTGCAATGCTGAGCCCAGCTGCCGTGACTGGCACATCTCACGCAGCCTCTCCACAACCTGCTGGCTCTGATTCTCAGAGCACTGAGGAACAGCTTTGCCTTTCCTGGTTGGAAAAGGCGCTGCAAAAGCCTGGAGCAGGGTTCCTGCGGGCCTGTTTTACCCTGATGGGGCAATTTCTGGAGAGAACCTCACTCTGAGCAAAAATCACATCTCGTTCTTTGGCTCTTGCAGCCAGATTTCCATCCCCACCTGTCCTTGCACAGCCAGCCCTCAGCAGGATCCCTGCAGCCCCGGCTCTGAGCGAGCCTGATGCCAACAGACCTTTTACAAACCCAGCATTTTCTGAGCATTAAGCAATTTAGCCGTGCTCATGCCAAGCCTCGCACCAGGAAACCCTGACATTCCCCTGATGTGCCTGGTCCTAATTCTTAGAAAAACACAGCCCTCGACTGATTTTGCACAGATTTTTTTGCCTTTTTGAGCTGTCCAGGAGGTGTTCCCAGGGTACAAACCAAGCCAGGGCAGACAGGCAACCAAGCCAAAGCCTCCTTGGCCAACAGAAGGTGGCAGCTGGCTGCCAGCAGGCTGAGAGCAGCTCTGCAAGTCCTGAGAGCCCAGGCACGGAAAAACCACTACTCTCAGTGGTAAATGAGTGCACCAAACAGTAAATAATCCTCATCATCCCAAAACAAAGGGCAGCAGTGAACCAGCAGCCAGCTGAGGGCTCCTCGAGCGCCGTTGCACAACGCGCCTTCCTCCTGCACATCCACTCGAGCCACGGGACATTTTGTCCTCCTGGGGCTGCCCAGAGTTGGTCAACACCATGGGAGCACAGCAAGCCAGGGCTGGAGGAACGGGCTTCACCTCCATCCTTGCAAGAGAAGCAGACACTTCTCGTGCTGGCAGACTAAGAGCAGAGATCTTCGTGATTCACCAACCAACACCAATGATCTGCCTGGAGCAGAGCCAGACTTTTGATCAAAATCACCTGAAAAGCGAGAAATAGATATATTTTTTTTTTTCCTTAGCAGGAAGCTTGCTGCTAAAAATAAAGCAGGTGGGGTGAGGAGAGAGGAGTTATTTTTCTACTAACTACTAAAAATTTCAAATGTTGCAGCGAATCTTTCACAAATTCCTTTGGAGTCAGCAGGTCACAGGTCCCCACAGGTTTCCATGCTCTGCTCCCACTGCAGCTGACTCCTGCAAATAATTGTGGCCATCACCTCCCCCAGGTCCCAGACCAGCACCTCAGTCCAAGATTTTATATCCTGGCTGCCCCTGGGTCGTTTTTCCCAAACCACAGAATCCCAGAATGACTCTGGAAAGGACCTTAAAGCTCATCTCCTTCCAGCCCCCTGCCATGATGTGTGAATCCATCTCATCTTCCCCAAACAAACTGGATTCCTTCCCGCTGCTTTTCCCACCCTTACCTGATCCCGGGGGGCACAGAGCCCCCAGCACTCCAGCAGCTCTCCTCTCCTCTCCCCTCTCTGCTGCTCTCCAGCCCATTTATTTACAGCACCTCGTGAGCAGATCTGCCCCAAAATTTGGGTTTTGAGTCTAAAAGCAACAAGACACGGCCCTGTGTGAGTGAGCCCGTTCTCACCCGCCGCCCACACTGCCCCAGTGCTGATTCCTTTTAGTAGCAGCAGCTTTACAGAAAACAAACCTGGGGTTTATCCACCCAGGCACTGAAAGCAGTGACAGAAAGAGAGAGTCTGGGTGCTGCAGCGAGGGCAAAGTCCCTCCAGAGGGATGTTGCTGCTGGGGAGGGAGGGAGGGAAAGTGGAGGGTGGATGAGGTGACACCTCGTGCACCCCTTCTTCTCCAGGAGTTGGGACGTTCAGGAAAGCCTGGGAAGCTTCAGGACCACTCTGGGAGAGCTGGTCTCCACTGACAGCTTCGATACCGGTGGCAGCCGCAGCACTCCTGACACCGGGCGTGCAGTGTCCCCTGCTGGCACCCGGGCACAGCACCCACGGCCCGAGTGTCCTGAGTGTCCCACACCATCATCCACATGGTCCCACATGGTCCCACATGGTCCCACATGGTCCCACATGGTCCCACATGGTCCCACATGGTCCCACATGGTCCCACATGGTCCCACATGGTCCCACATGGTCCCACATGGTCCCACATGGTCCCACATGGTCCCACATGGTCCCACATGGTCCCACATGGTCCCACATGGTCCCACATGGTCCCACATGGTCCCACATGGTCCCACATGGTCCCACATGGTCCCACATGGTCCCACATGGTCCCACATGGTCCCACATGGTCCCACATGGTCCCACATGGTCCCACATGGTCCCACATGGTCCCACATGGTCCCACATGGTCCCACATGGTCCCACATGGTCCCACATGGTCCCACATGGTCCCACATGGTCCCACATGGTCCCACATGGTCCCACATGGTCCCACATGGTCCCACATGGTCCCACATGGTCCCACATGGTCCCACATGGTCCCACATGGTCCCACATGGTCCCACATGGTCCCACATGGTCCCACATGGTCCCACATGGTCCCACATGGTCCCACATGGTCCCACATGGTCCCACATGGTCCCACATGGTCCCACATGGTCCCACATGGTCCCACATGGTCCCACATGGTCCCACATGGTCCCACATGGTCCCACATGGTCCCACATGGTCCCACATGGTCCCACATGGTCCCACATGGTCCCACATGGTCCCACATGGTCCCACATGGTCCCACATGGTCCCACATGGTCCCACATGGTCCCACATGGTCCCACATGGTCCCACATGGTCCCACATGGTCCCACATGGTCCCACATGGTCCCACACGGTCCCACACCATCTCACATCACCCCACACCATCCCACATCACCCCCCACCACCCCACAGCCCCAGCCCAGGGCGGGTGACACGTGCTGGGGAGGGAACTCCCTTTGCAGCAGCCACCAGAGCTCGAGCAGCGTCCCCAGGCAAAGGGATGTTGTGTCCCCGGAGAACATCCTGGGGAGCTCAGCCTTTTTGGTGGGAAAAAGAGCAATTTTAGGACACGGGGAGAGCAGCTGGAGCACTGGGGGGGTCCTTCACAGCCACACAAGCAAGGAGGAGAGACTGGGTGACGCTTGAAGTGTCTTTAATCCAAAGGACCGAAGAGCAGACCGGGAAGATTAGTATAAGCCAACAGACAAAAATAATTAAAAAAAAAAAAGGGGGGGAAAAAAAAAAGGAAAAAAAAAAGGGATAAAAACCAGTTTTCAAAACAAATTAAAATTCCATACAGTGTCTAAAAGATCGCCTAAAAACTAAACATCGCCTTAAAAAATTGTTTTTCCCCATTCAAACACATTTAACGAAGTGAAACATCGTGACAAATAATAATAATAATAATAATAATAATTCATGGACTAAAGACTTCAGAGCAGCTGCCCTGCTCCCAGCAGAAGCCACACTGGAGGGGCAGCAGCAGCACCCCCAGCCCCGGCCAGGGAGGGCTCAGTGCTGCCATCCTGGCTCAAGCTGTGCCACCTCCACCCCTCCCCTGCCACCCTCTGGTCCCCAGGGCAGCCCCTCCCCGGGGCTGGGGGCGAGACGAGGGGGGGACGCACCTGTAACACATCCCTGCAGAGCCGGGGGGGTGCAGCACCTCCTGCCCGCCCCCTGCCCACCCCTGAGGTCAGAGCTGCGTTCCAGGCACAGGTCCAGGCCACGGAGGGGGAGCCACGAGCGGCTCCAGGCCCGGGGACACCACGCACACCCCACGCACGGACAGACGGACGGCGCTGCCAGGCGGATCCAGGCTCCAGCTCGGCTCAGGGAGGGGTGGGGCGCTGCTTTTTGGCTCCTGTGCTTTAACAGCAGCAGTTTTGGTGGCCACAGGGACCCCCCCCATGCCAGCAGGACAGGGGGGAGGGCAGCTCTCCTTCCCTGCCCCGCTCCCAAGCCCGGAGCCCGTCTCTAGCCAGCATCCACACAAGGAACACTGTCTGGGTTTCAGCTCTACAGTAGTTTTTAAAAAATATTTATACGTTATATACCCTAAAAAGGTCACCACAGGAGTTTCCATGTCTTTGGAAGGAAGGAGAGAAAAAAAAAATATATATATATAAATCAAAACCGTTTCACAAAAGAAAAATAAAAATCCAATTATTGGCGGCGTTCACCTACAGGACAAAAAATCCCTGGCTGCAGGTGTGGATCTGAGGGGGGATCTTACCACCTGCTCCAGAAAGGTCAGAAACACAGGTGAGTAGCTAAAAATAACTAGTCTGGTATAAATGTCTGGATTCCATGCGCTCGATAGAACAGTCTGTTTCTTTTTGTCTTTTTTTTTCTTAAAAAATATATATATATAGTTATTGCTTTCTCGAGGGCCGGCGGGCGCGGGGCGCCCTCAGTGGGGGAGCGCGGCGGGCTCGGGGGGGTTGGCTTTCTTCCTCCTCTTCATCAGCAAAGGGTTCGAGGAATCTTCGATTTTCTTGATCTTGATTTGTTCGTAGTCCACTCTCATGGTGGCCAGGGCACTGGTCATCTCCTCCTGCCGGTGGCGGGCACAGAGACATCAGCAAAGCCCCCCCAGGGTCCCCGGAGCCCGAGTGTCCCACTGCCCCTTTTCCCAGCTCCCTCCCAAGCACAGATCTGCCCCAGAGCCAGCAGGCTCATGCCAAACTGCAACCGTGGAATTGTTCGTGTTGGAAAAGCCCTCCAGGATGATGGAGTGCACGTTCTGCCCTGCGAGGGTGGGAGGGGCTGGGATGGAATTCCCAGAGAAGCTGTGGCTGCCCCTGGATCCCTGCCACATCTGCACAAGTTTTGAACACTTCCAGGGAAGTGAACGAGCCTGGTTTGCAATAGGACAGGAGAGGACAGAGGACACCCCAGCGGGGTGCAGAGCACTGCAGACAGGGACAGAGAGAGGTTTTACCTTCACATCCTCCCACAGGTCCTTCTCCTCCTTCAGCACACGGCTGGTGTGCAGCGGCGTCTGGGGCACCTGCATGGATTGCTGCCGGGAGAGGGGAGGGGAGGAGCCTCAGCTGGGAGCCACAGGCATCCA
>VZTA01027028.1:122916-145426 GCA_013398855.1 Mohoua ochrocephala
ATCCAGGGGTGGTTCATGAACTCCGTTATCGTCATGCGCTGGGTCGGGTCTGTCTTCAGCAGGTTGCGGATCAGCTGCTTCACTGCAAGGGTTTGGGCAGGGTCAGGAGCCAGCAGCTCCCAGGGGGCTCTCCTGAGCTCCAACCCCAGCCCCAAAACCCCTGCACACCCCCTCCCGTGTGCCACACACCTGACCCTGCACAAACCCTTCAGCAAAAGCCTCTCCAGCAGAGGTGAAGATGCTGCACCCCTGAGAGGTGACCCCAACGCACCCAGGCTCCCCCCAGCCCTCAAAAGGAGACCTCAGCCTGGGGACAGCCACCACAGGGACCACATTTACCTTCCTCTGACACTTCGGACCATTCAGGATTGGGGAACTCGTACTGGCCCATTCGGATTCGCTTCTTCATGCCAGGAGAGATGGCCAGGCCGTGGTTGGAGTAGAAGGGGGGGTACCCGCACAGCCTGCGCCAGGAGAGGGAACAGAGTCAGTGTGCCACCCCAAAGACCTCCCCAGGAGCACCTGCAGGGCACGAGGCAGTGCCAGGAGCTGAGCCCGGCAGGAGGGAGAGGAACCCTCAGACTTACAGAATGTACATGATGACACCGAGGGACCACATGTCACACGACTTGTCGTACTTCTCTGGGCCCAGCACCTCTGGGGCTGGTGAAGACAGAAAGAAAATCCTAAATCCGAGTGGCAGCACCGGGTGAGAGGGCTCTGCCATCCCATGGAGACACCAAGAGCCACCTGCAGCTCCGGGCACTGGAGCAGCGCAACGTTGTCCCCCCCGTTCCCTTCTGCGGCTCAGGCTCCAGGCTGGATGCAGAGGGGATGGGATGCATGTGGCACCCTCCAAACCCCCCCACCCCTGCAAACCCCCGAGCCCAGACCCCCGGGCACTCACCCACGTAGTAGGGCGTGTAGCACGGGGTGGCCAGGGAGTTGTGCGTGGTGGTTTCCTTGGCGAAGCCGAAGTCGGTGAGTTTCAGCACGGCGTTGGGCCTTTTGGAGGTGTACAGGAGGTTTTCCGGCTGGGAACGCACAGGGAAGGAGGGGTGAGCAGCAGGGCTGGGGCAGCCTGGCCCTGGCATGGCCCAGGGGGGCTCGGCACTGCCGGGGGAGGGCTCAGGGCTCAGGTACCTTCACGTCCCGGTGCGCGATGTTGATCGAGTGCAGGTACTGGATGGCTTCCCCGATGCTCTTCATGATCTCTGAAGCCTCTGAGGCAGCAAAGAAACCATCAGAAGCTTCCACGAGCAAGTTAAAAAGGGCACCACTCCCTGGGTAACTCTACTAACCAGGAGTCAAGGAGCCTGGCTGAAGTCAAAGGGGTTTTCTCTACTTGAAGTCCCCCTTTCCATGGAGACTCTGCCACTCCCCATCCCTGGGTAAGGAGCCTGCAGCTCCTAGAAAGCCCCAGGGGAAGGGATGGGGCAGAGTCCAGCCCCTGACCCCAATACCAAGGAGGGGCTTGCACTATTTAGGACACCCAATTAGCAAGGAATCCAGCTGGGAAAGGCTTCCCCTCAGGATGGGAAGTCAAGGGGGCAACAGGCTCAGAGTTTGGAGTGTGTGGTTGCTTTTCCTGGCCAGAGGAGTAGAGGGAATGAGATTAATGAGATCCACAAGAACCACAGCCCACGGACTTAATTTTTGGAGGGAGGTGGGTGTTTCTGACAGGAGTGGGATGGACACATGGGTTAGGGGTGTGGGAACAACCCCTAACCCTGCTCTCGAGTGAACATGAAAAGCAGGGCCCCTTTCACCCACATCCTTCATTCCCCGAGTGCAAAACTCTGCTGGGGATTCCAAAGAGTCTTTGAGGGGAATGGGCTGGACTGAAACCCCAGCAGGGCGTGGGCTCCATACCCCGTTCTGTGAAGGCCTGGTCTCCCCTGTCCTGAATCCGGCTGAAGAGCTCCCCGCCATCCAAGCTGGAAGAGAAAGGTGCAGCGTCACACGCCGCGGGTCCACCTCCCACTGCCACGAGCTGCCCCAAACCCTCTGCTGCTCAGCCAGGAGCTGCACGAGCTCAGCAGGAAACAATCCCCTTCCCCATCCAAGTCCTTGGGCTGGTGTTTCTGGGGCGTTTCAGAGCCTCCTCCTTCCCGAAACAAGCAGGGCAGCGGCTCCGCGCTGGCAGAGGCGCGGGCGGACGTGGTCACCCCGGCAGCCCACAGAAACACATTTACAGTAAAGGCAGCAAACGTGGTTTGAAGTCGGTGAGAGCACTCCCAGCACACGTGGCCTCCTCCTGCTCGCAAGCCAACTCCCTCAGCAGCACCATGACCCAGCACAGAAGTGCTGAGCAAAGCTCGGGGCAGGGCTGAGCCATCAGCAGTGTCACAATGGGCTCCCCAGGCTGGGGGAGGCAGAGGCTGGGCCCCACTGCAGCACAGCAAGGTCCCGTGTGAGGTGTTGGAGAACCATTGGTGGGGTTCCCTCCCCAGGTACCCTCAGGGAAAATGCAGCTCCCAGAGAGATCAGGACTGAGATACGGGAGAATTCCCCACGAGAGCAGGGATAATGGCACTTCCTGCCCCTGCCTTATCTGACTAAAGCAGAGACAGTTTGGCTTTCCCAGCGCCGATAGCATCTCCTTGACATTCCCTCCACATCTGCAACAGCAATGGCCTGCAGCCCTCGGGGCCCTCTGCTGCACAGAGCCTGTGAGGATGGATTCAGAGCCTGTGAGGATGGAGACACACCCTGCTCTTGCGACGGCGTTACCCCCAGAGCATCCCTCGGTCACAGAGACAGTCCTGGGGACTCTCCTCCTACCCCTCAGCCGCTCCTTCTTTCCCCACCGCACCCCCCTTCCCCATCCCTGGCTGCCCAGAGTCCCAGGGTGGTTCTCAGGTGCCTGTTCCCCCACAGGAGCTGCTCTGGGGGCTGCTGTGCCGCCTGCCCCAGTGCTGCTTGTGGTGCTCCTGCACCCGCTGCCCCCCCAGACGATCTACCAGCTTGCCAGAGGAGAGGTTTTGGCAAGGAAGCTGCATCAAATCACAGCTGCGGTTGGGATGTGGTTTCAATACTTTCCCCTTCATTCCTCCTCCTCGTCCCCAGGTTAATACCAAGCACCTACCCAAGCCAGAGCCGCTCAGCTGCCGCTGCAGGAGGTGCCAGGGCAGTACCAGAGGTGCCAGCTCGGCTTGGCCGCCGCCCCACGCGCTCCCCGCAGGCTGCCGGGCTGCCAGGAACCCGCTGCCTACCCCGGCTTTCGATGGCCAAAGCCAGTTTGGTTATGACCCACCTGTGAGAACCACAGGCCCCGAGCCTCGCGGAGCTGAGCGCGTTTTCAGAATGACTCAGAGCCAGCGCGGCCCCTGCCATGTCCCGGTCCCTCCAACGCCAACGCCAACGCCAACGCCGGCTCCTCTGCCCGGGCCGGCATCCCTACGGCTCACAGGCTGCATCCCCTGGCATCCCCGGTGCTGGAAGGTGCCCACCCCGCTTTTGGCACCACCCCACCGCCCTGCAGGGCCGGGGTGCTCCTCGGCCGGGCACTCACCACTCCATGACGATGAGCAGACACTTCCTGCCCTGGTACAGGTTCTCGTAGACGTCCATGATGCGGACGATGTGCGCGCACTGCGACGCTCGCCAGTGCAGCTCCACTTCCCTGCGGGCTTTGGGGCAGTCCTGCAGCATCTGCGGGAGAGGAGAGACCCCGTCAGCCCCGAGCCATCCCCGGGGAGCTGGGTCACGACCCCCGGCTTGCGGCACCGTGGCCACCGAGAGGACGCAGGGGCGAGAGCCGGGCGCTCCCCGCGGGCGCAGCGAGAGCGCTGTGACAATGCCTCCATCCCCATCTAGTGGGAACACTGAGAAGCCGTTTGCCCTCAGCACTTTGCCCTTCCTCCCAAGGCTGGTAAAAGCCTACTCTGGCTGCCTGTCACCTCCCTGTGCCCCACCAGCAAGATGTACTGCATTTACGAGCCAACTTCTGCACCTTGATACCTCCACCGCTGCAGCCCTGGGTGCCACCAAGCATCCTCGCTCTCCCCTTTCCTGCCCCCCATTATTTCTCATCCATCAGCTGCTCCACGGGGCCCTCGTGACCACAAAAGCTCCCTCACCACAGGTTCAGAGCCCACCAGCACCCGTGCCTGGAGAGGGGGCAAAGCAAACATCCAGATGTTCCCCTAAATAGCAGCTCTTTAATGAGCCCCCTGCCCTTCCCAAAGACAACTCAACAGTTCCCAGGTGCAGGAAGGATTTGCTTGTCTGCCATGGACTATTAATTATGATGTTTGTCAGGATAAACAACCAGCCTTAATTATTGTGCTCCTAAATATAGAACAACAAACATGTCTATCTTGAGCGCAGTCCATTTTCCTTCCTGTCTCCGGCAGCCTTCGGGGCCCGGCTCAGCCAAACACCCTCTGGAGCAGCTCTGCACCTTGGAGCAGCAGTGGGGATGTGGAAACACACCCCCACCCTGCAGGAAACAGCAGCTTTGGTCATTTCACCGAGATTTAGACAGAAAAGAGCTTCTGACCCCGCTGACCTCTCCCAGACACGCTCCAGGAGCGGAGGAGCATCAGCCCTGGGATGCTTTGCAGGACCCAGGGTGGTGCCCAGCGCAGCGGGGATTTCACAGGAACAAGGATTAATTCCCAAAAACCCCACACGTCCCATTTACAGATGAAACACTCGCTGCTGGTGCTGCCCTGGCAGAGGAACGGCGATTTGCATCCCTGCCTGGAACAGCGCTCGTCCTTCGCCACGGGGAAAGGCGCACACAGGATGTGCCCTTCAGCCACCCACCCGAAACACCATCCCCGGGGTTGGCTCACGCCTCTCCCACCTCCTCAGCTCTCTCCCGCTTCCCCAGGCGGAGGAAACCTGTGGGAACCTGTGCTGGATGTGGGGTGGGGAGGCTGCTGGCACCGAACCATCGGAAGCTCAGCGAGGACCAAAGTGGCCAAGCCAACCTTTGCACAACTCTTTGACATCACTCTCACCGACAGCCTCGGGGCAAAAGGAAGACGGGGCAGGAGGTTGGACAGCCCCTCCTTGCTCCTCTATTGCTTAACTACCCTAAAAAGTGGATCCTGCAGAAGCCAAAACCATAAGCAGGAGTAACACCAGCCCCCCCGAGGAGCCATGCAGAGGGCCTGGAGAAAAGCCCGGCTATTTGCAGCCCCACTCTGAAGAGCCTGGCGTGGGGAGCCAGGAAGCTGAAGAGAAAAGAATAAAAACAAAACAATTTGTAATTATGCACTGGGAAAATGGACCAGCAGGAAGCAGCTAGTTAACATCATTCTGCACAAGAGAAACAGCAGAGGTACAGCAAAATACATCCCATTTTTAGAGGTCACTCTGAGCGCTTTTACAGGAGATTAATTGGATTTCTAATGAAGTAGGAGGCAGCAGCCTCCATTACCTGCGCCCCTGACATTTGTTTTTGTACCCAGACAACCTCCGGGAGCTCTCGCAACACCCAGCTGTGATCCAGCTGCTCCCTCCACTCCCCTGCTGGCTGGGCACGGAGAGGTGATGGAGAGGCTTCGAGAGGAGCAGATTAAGCCTCGTTAAGGGAATGATTTGGTTCATTTAGGAAATGTTCCCGGTGGCAGCGGCGTGAGGGGCAGCTGAAGGCCACGTGCACAGAGGCTGCACGGGGAAGGCCATTGCTGCTGCAGGAGGGACGTGGGGACGGCCAAGCCATGGCAGAGGCACCCCTCAGGCCCAGCATCACCTGCTGCACCCCAAAACCTCCTGCCCACAGCCCAGGCACCAGCTCCCTGTGCCTTGGGATGCCGGGAATGTGCCGAGCGTGAGGCAGCGGTGGGGCGAGAGCAGCGTTTCCACCAGTTTGTCCTCTTTAGGTGGGAGCCGGCAGCTCCCGCAGCTGCCAACCTTCCCTCCCACGGCCCAGCCCCAGCCAGCAGTGAAAGCACCGGTGGGTGATGTCCCGGCACTGCTCTGCTCACAGGAACTCCACATCCATCGGGTCTGGGGGTGTGGCAACACTGCCCACGGCCCTGATTTAGCCCCGCTGTCCAGGGCAGCCTGTGACCGCAGGAGGATTTGTATTTCTTGGCTCCCAACGAGGAGGCTGGGATGGGAAAATCACCTCGTGTTTCCCCTGAGGTTCAGCGAGGGTGAACTGCCCCCATCCCACCCCAGCTGATTTTGCAACCCAGTAATCTGGAACACAACCAGGGTTAACCCTTGGATGGCAGCAGCCGGGACGAGCTGCTGGAACTCCCCACAGCTGCTCTCAGTTCAGCTTTTCCAGTTCTTATCTCTGGTTCCCCTTCCAAAGAAGGGCTCCTTGGAGATCAAACTCTTCATTATTTCAGACGGAAAACCTGCCTGCTCCTGCTGGAGAGGAGGGTTCCGGCAGCTGAGCCGGGCAGTAACCGGATCCCTGAGTTACACAAGTGTCCCTGGGACAGGGCACAAGGGCAGCGCTGCGGAGGAAGCTCTGCCACCACCCCGGAGCAAATCCGGGCAGGATTCAGACCCGGAGGAGCTGCATCCCTTCCCCATTACGGCTGTTGGGTGCTTCAGGTGCTCAGATCTGCAGCCACTGCACATCTCCAAACATCAGCTGATCATCACAGAGCATCCCTGTGTCCCCTCAACACCGCAGGGGACAGGGGACAGCCAGGAGAGACGTGCCAGCCCAGAGCTCTGCCCCATCCCATCTCCGCTTCCCACTAGGGCACCTCCCTGCAGGAAAGGAGCCACTCCACCCTCCTGGCAATTAGGGAGGAAATTCAGCTTTCAGCCGCATTCCAGCTCCTCTCTCGGCCGCCTGACACCTCCGAGATTCGGGCAGACGGCGTTTGCTGCCATCCTGTGCCTTGGCTCAGCCCAGTTCCCCCAGGAGCCTTTCCATGCTGCGAGAGAAATTAGTTCAGTGCCCAGCTAAACACCCTCATTAGCTTCATCAGGGCCCTCCAGCCGAGGGCTCCCACACTGCTCCCATCGGCAGATGGCACGGCACAGCCCAGCCTGACGTGCTCAGGACCCCGAGAGCAGCAAAGGCTCCTCACGAGCTCCTGCAGCACCTCTGGGCTCTTCCCCACCTTGGAAAGACAAAGCCTGGAAGCAGCTCCTGAAAACAAAACAGCTTCTGAAGGAGGACAGCACCCCCTGAGCAAACCCAAACCCAAATCCAGGCTCCAGCCTGGTCCTGCAGGCATGAAAAAAGAGCTTCAGCTCCAAGGAAGAGCTCGGCATCACATGGAGCTGAATTTGCCCCCCATCACCTCAGGACAAGCACAGCAAAGGTGGGTGGGCACGAAGAAGGAAGGAAGGAAGGAAAGCTCTGGAGCAGAGCAGGGGGCTGGAGCTGCCCACGCTCACGTTCCCTCTCCGAGCGTGTCCTCAGGCACCACTGATTCAGTCTCGCCGCCTCCTCCTGGGATGATGGTCCATGAGTCACGACAGGTTGGGAGAGGAAGCTCCCTCCTCCCCTGGCACGGCAGGAGGTGCCCGAGGACACTGTCCCACTGTCCCTCCTCGCTGTGGGTGCCACCACAGCCCCAAAGGCTGCTGCCCCCCGGCGAGCCAGGAACACTCAGAGGGGCAGGATATCCCTGTGCGAGAGCTCCTCCAGGAAAAACTCACCTCCCACAGGCAATTTCCATGGAAAGTGAGGATCAGGCTCACCCTGGGGTGTTGAGCTGTCCATCTCCCAGGGCTTCCCCACGCTCACCCCTTGCAGGCAGGGTGGTTTTACTTCCGTGTGCATTTTGATCCCACCCGATTCTCCTCGGTCCCCAGCAGAACAGCACAGGCCACGCAGCACCCACCCCTCCACCAGGACCTCAGGAGCGTACCCAGGCCCCAAACCACCCCCAGGAGCTCCCCTCAGGACCTGTCTGCACCACAGGGGTTAAAATAAACTCTTCTTGAGTTGCAGTAAGAACAAACCTACAGCGAAGAGAGGCAGGCTGTCATCCCCCAAATTATCAGCAGGGAAGCAAAGCAGAACTTCCCCCTGCCTGGATCACACACACACACACAGGCTTTGGATTGCCCTGACCCGGCTAGCACAGGGCAAGGAGCATTTTTTCCTAATAAAGCAAAAAGGGTTTCTCTTCAAAGGATTTTCCTCTTCTAATCTTCCCCTGCAAACTCGCTGCCAACTGGCGTCAGCTGCTTTACACATTTGTAGGGCCGGGGCTGGAAGCTTTGCACAGGCTGTTCCCACCTCTCCCTGGCCTGAACCGAGCCAGTAATGACAGAATATTTGGGGAGCCCACAGGTAATGAACCCAAAGCTGCCCCAGTCCCTGCCAGACACGGCTGGGAGGGAGAGGGCAGCAGAAGGACGTGGAAGCGGCAAAGCCTGGTTCCGCTTTTGGCGTTTATGAACTACAAAAGAGAAATAAAATCATGAGTCCTACAGCCCATAAGAGGAATTGTGTTACCAAACAGAGGGAAATTCATGGTTGAACCACAAGGCCGTAACAATTAAAGGTGCAGCTCAGGGAGCCTCCCCCACATCATTGTGGCTCTTATATAAACCTTTACATTAACCCCATCCCCGCCGCTTACACCCACCACAACCTGCCCGGCTGCCCTGGTGACGGGACTTTCCCAAGCTGGGCTTCGTTTCGGCTCTGCCCACGCCCAAAGAGCCACAGAAAGAGTTTGAAGCCCCAACACAACAGGTGAAAGCCTCATCCTCACGTTCGTTTTGCCCGGGGAAAGCCAGAGAGCAGAGGTGACGTGTCTGGAGGAGGAGCGGCGCGTGGGTCCGGCAGCATCCTGCCCGCAGCGTGCCCCGTCCTGCCATCCCGGGATGACTGTTTGGGGGGGTGGCTCTGCTCCCTGGTGGAGGTGGCTTCATCCAAGGTAGTTTGCAAGGCAGGACAGCACCAGGCCTCAGCTACCCACCTTCCAAAGGGATGGGGGCCAGTGCCACCAGAGCCGGGCGGATGCCGAGGCTTTGACCGACACGAGCGCAGGCAGCTCCATCCTCCACGTTCTCTCACCTCAGGGAAAACGGAAAGGTTGGAGAAAGGATCGCAGCAGGAGAGAATTATTCAGATTACAAAGAGCTACGAACGGAGGAGCAAGACAGGAGAGGCAAGCGAGGCCGAGCAAACGCGAGCTGACACACACACGCTCGAGCTGCTCGGCCGCATTCTCCCAGCCTGAATGATCGCAGCGCTCCGAGGAAGACCCGGAGTCACCGCGGCGAGCTCAGGGAGAGCCTTCCCCGCTGCACGGCCCGAGACGAGCAGCCAGCCAGGCATGAAGAGGCAGCGTGAGCGAGGGGAGAGCTAAAAACCCTGCCAGGAGCAGCCGGCGCGCGCAGGGAGGCAGATGTCGCGGCGGGGGCAGATGTGGCGGCGCGCTCGGCCCTGCTCCTGCGGGCCGTGTCGCAACGGGGCGGAGGATGGAGATGGGGCGAGGGAAGAGGCGGCTCTTCCACGGTGCTTTCACAAGGGGCCAGGCTCGCCCGCCAACGTTGCACAACCTCGGCTCCCCCGTGCTCTCAGCTGCCCTGCCCGCGGCTCTCGCGGGGGTCCGTGCCCGGCGGGGGATGCTCGGGACCCCCCGCCCCGCAGTCCCCCCCCTGCCCAGGGCATCTGCTGAGCATTTCCTCGCCCCGCTCTCCCCCCCTGCGACAGATGCAGCAGCCATTCAGCCTTTTCAGGCGGCAACAAAAGCCTCTCGAGGCACACAAAGGCGAGGAGCAGAAGAGAGGCCTGGGCTTAAATGAGAGCCACCTGCCAGGGGCCCGTGCCCCCCGTGCGATCGGGGCGCTGCCCCCCGGCCAGCCCCGCGCTGCAGAGCCCAGTTCCCAGCGGCAAAAACGTTCTTGGCACATCCTGGAGATGGAAGTGCCCAAGTGGGAGCAGCACCCCGGATGCTGAAGGAAGGGTACCAGCGTGGTGGAGGCATCGGGGATGAGGGTGGAGGGAGGAGACGGAGGTGGGTGGGAAGGGGCTGCAAAACTCACGGGAAGAAGTCAGAGCAGGTAAATGGCAACAAGGCAGCAGCACGAAGCATCCCCGCTGACTCACACCCAGCAACGGGCTGGGGCTGGCGTTTAAAGAAGAGAAATAAAGAGTGTCAGCTTCATTTATCTGAGAAAAACAAAATTAGGGGCCTATTCAGCCCCGTGTTTTTGTTTTGGGATCCTCGTCTTCCTTCCAGAAGCAGCAGCGCTGGGTTTTGCTGACTCACCCCAGGCTCATCCCTCCGGGAGGCACCAGGTGAGGAGCCAGGAGCAGCCCAGGCACGAGCCACGGGCACAGGCCCCACGTCCTGCTGTGCCACAGGCCCCAGGGAGCACGTGTGGCCAGAGTGACAGAGCCACCACCCCGGCCAGGACCTCCCCATGAATCCCACAGGGATAAAGGGGGCCACAATGGCCAAAATGCTCCAACCCAGCCCATCCCACCCATTTCTACAGACGCCCAAGATGTCACTGCCCACCAGGAGCCACCACAGCACCAGGTTTCAGAGGGAAGGGACCGACTCTCTTGGGGCCAGAAGAAGCCACAGCCCAGCTCTGAACAGAGCCATTCTGGGCGGGGATGCTCAGATGCAAACCAAACCCCTGATCCCACACACCTCTGCTGCCTCTGCCAGGGCCTTTTATCCACACAACACCAAGTGAAAGGAAAATAAGGAGCCATGGGAAGGGCGGAGATCTTCCCAGCCACAGCCAGCGCAGTCTGCTCCACACGCGACACCTTCACCTTCCACCTCTTTGCAGAGCTGGGGGCCGGGGTCAGCTCCTCCTCCCAACCCCTCTCCTTGCCAGATTTGCTATCGGAGCTGACAACGCCGCGAACGGAAAAGCACACATGTGCTTTTATGATAGGAAGTGGTTGATATTTGCCGGTGTGATTAATACCGAAGTAAACACTGATGTAAACCATTAACTCAGGGCTGACCTATGTCCTTTGTGCTTCCCTCCCACAGGCAGAGCTTGAAAAAACCCCTTATCACCAGCAGTGCACGGTGCTGCCTCCTCCAGCCCTGTACCCCACAGCCAGGGGCTTCCCCTCAGCATCAGAGGGACCACTCGGAGCATCCCTGGCTCCACCAGCCTCACACCGACCCTGGGGACAACCCTGCCTGACCCCACCGCTACCTCTGACCCAGGGACAGCTCTGGATTCCCCACACCTACATCCCAGAACTGCTTTTCTTTTTGGACGTGTCCACCTATTCCCTTAACGCTTCAGCTGGAAGTGATTTTGGGGAGAGGCCCAGACCCGCTCCCGCAAGCGGAGCAGCTGTGAAGCCCTGCCAGAAAAAGCCCCACAACACCCACGGCTTCCCGGCAGCTCCTGGGCTCGAGCTCTGCCCAAAAATGAAATTTCTCAGAGCTCAGCCCATGGGCAGGGCCCCCCACGGGACAGAGGAGAGGCTGCCACCCACCCCCCCAGCATAGGGATCCCGCCCGCGGCCTCTCAACACAGATCTTAGAGTAGCAGAAATAAACACATATATATTTAAAGAAGGGAAAAAACCCAACTGAAACACAAAGCTGCATCAAGGCCAATGCCTCCTGAAGCACCACTCGCCCCAGGCACTGGGAGCAGGACGGCCTCGGGATGTGTTTCCTCCACCAGTGCCAAGCCTGACGAGGGTTTCATTTACGCACCCCCGAAGGTCGGTGACGACAGCACCGTTTTGCATCATTCTGTCCTTCCTCAGCTGTTTGTTTAACACAGTTTCACCCCTGTCACGGTCTTTGTCAACACCAGGGCACAGCAAACACCTTGCTGAGATAAGCCCAGGACGTGCAGCCCAGCTCTGCAGGGATCCAGAGCGGAGCATCCCCCCGGCTGCTGGGACCCACCACCCACCTCGAGCGGTGCCAGGGGGCTGCAATCACGGAGAACCCACAGCAGGCACGATGCCCACAGCAGCCTGGAGGCTGCCAGGGTGTTGGGGAGCAGGACCGTGGCTCTTCCCAGTGTGGCACACACGGTTCCCGTGCTGGGTGGCCGCCATGGGTTTGTTTGGAGCAGGGAAAGGCCAGGCCGGGAGCAGCTCAGGGATTTCAGAGCAGGGCTTTGTCTGCGGGTGCTCGGCGAGGCAGGGGCCCTGCAGCCACCGACAGCCCGCCTCCTCCTCCTCCTCCTCCTCCTCCTCCTCCTCCTCCTGCTCCCCTCACATGGCACAGCAGACACGAACCTCTGTCACCACCAGCCCCAATGCCCAGGGCAGGGAGAGGGGCAGCAATGTGTGTAAGGAGAGGGGACGGCAATGAAGGGGCAGAGGGACAAGAGGGGATTGCACCATCTCCCCCAAACACCCTCACAGCTCTCACTGCAGCCTCCCAGGCTCTCCTTGCCCCACAGGCCGCTCTCCTCCTCCTCCTCCTCCCATCACACAGAGGTTGTACAACCCCAGCACCCAGCAGGGCCTGCAGAAGGGCTCGTGGAAACCCCCGCTAGCCACGAACCCACGTGGGTGAAGAGCCCAGCAACGCCTCAGACTCGAGACCCAGCGCCAGCCAAGGCTGTGCACTTCCACTTCACCCACAGCAGGCAGTATTTTAGGGGAAATCCTGGGCTCTGAAACAACGCAGTGAAAATCTGAGAGCCTCCTGCCAACCCAGGAGCCGAGCAGGGCACTCTTCCTCCAGCAGCCATCCCGAGACTCCTTCTCCAGCAGGAAAACACAGTTGTGTTTCTATTTAAAAAAAAAAAGCCCTTCTCTGCATCCTGCTGGCACCACATTAAAGCTCTCAGGACATGGTGGCTATTCTTAGCTCCCTGCAGGCTTTTGGCAGCCCCGGGAGCCTCCACGGCACCTGTTGGCAGCAGCCGCGCGGCCCCGGAGCTGGGGAGGTTTGGTGAAGCTGGGACAGAGCCCGGACCAGCAGCGTCCCAGTCAGCACCATCACCTCAAAACACCTCGGCCACAAGTGTGCAAAACTCACCATGAAGTGCCTGGGAGCACAAACTTCCAAAAAACACCAGAGGGGAAATTTTCCCCCTGTCGGCATTACCAAGGCTGGGCTCAACACAGAGCAAGGAGCCACTGAATCATGGAGTGGTTCGGGTTAAAAGGAACCCTAAAGATCATTTCATTCCAACTCCCCGCCATGGGCAGGGACACCTTCCACTAGATCAGGCTGCTCAGAGCCCCATCAAACCTGATCCAGCCCGGGTTGACAGCAGAGGTTTTGTGCTCTCGCACCTTTTCAATACACAGCAAAAACGTGTGGAAAACGCACGGGAAAGAGTCACTGATCCTCCCACGGACGCTCAGTACCCCACTGCTTGACAGTGTTTACCAGCAGGCTACTTGATTTCCTACCAAATAGCACAGGCAGCAAGTGGTTTGGACTCATTTTGCCTGCTAGATTAAAACGGAGAGGGGATAAAAGGATAAACGCACGGATATTTAAACAAACCAACAGAAAAATCTCCTCCTGCAGCTACTGCTGCTCGCTTGGCAAACAGCCTGGTCTTCCTGGGCATTCCCATACCCGGCTTTTAAAAAGAACCCTCTCCCCACAGCCAGCCTTACGCTCACCCTCATCCCAGGGCGGCGTTACCCGGGACCCCCGGGCGCGGGGGCAGCCCCAGGGCACGGGGTGAGCAGGGTGCAGCTGCTCCCTCCGGGTCGGCCGGGGGCTCCTGGGCCCTGCTTTGTATGAATTTAAGCTTTTTCAATCCCACTTATTCACGAGAAGAGCTTAGGGCTGGGGGAAGCCAAAGAGCAGACAGGGCAGCCTTTGTGCGGCTCGGCCGCCCACCCCAGGGCTCGGGCAGCCCCCGCGTCTCCCCGCACAACCCCGGCAGCAGAGCCTGGGGCACCGCGGGGAGCAGCGGGGCTGGCACGGCCCCACACAGCCTGGAGCGACACCTCGAGCGAGCAGAGCCCCGTCTGCTGAGCCAGAGGGAGAAATGAGGCCTTGAACGGCCCCTGTGAGCGGCACCCACCCTGCACTGACCCCGTCTCCCACACGGGGAGGGGTCCAGGGCTGCTGGGGGGATTGGATTTGAGGCAGGTTTGAGATTCAGATGGCCAGTGCTGGCCAGGAGTTAAGTCACTGAAACCCTCGAAGCCTCACCCCCCTGTCCCAGGCCAACCCTCCTTGGGTGACATTTGCCTGGTCGTTTCAGGGCAATCTTTGAGGAGAAGGAAACATGAAAGGAATGCTTTGGTTAAAGCCAGAGGTGCTCAACCTGCTAAGAACACGCTGCCCTTCCTGCCAGAGCCCGGCAAAGCTGAGCTAACGGGACACACAGAGCTGCCTAAACCCTCTCCTTGCTCTCATTAACTGGACCCACAGGGCCAGAGCTGTGCCTGCCCTGCAGCTCCTCCAGGCGAGGCCCAGAAACGGGAACATCACCCCAAAGCGCTGCACCGAGGCACACAAACATCACCTTCCACAGCTCCCCCAGACCGTGGCAGAGGCAGAAGCCTCAGACCTGCTCCGAAGCTCCCGGGAAGCAGCTCTGGCTCCCAGCACTCGCCCGGGAGGTGCTGGAGCTGCAGCTCAGCAGCACCCAACGACCTCATTTTAATCCCTTCAGAACCTCCTCAGCATCTTCCTCACCCAGGCTCCATCAGCCCAGCACTGACACGCAGGGCTGGCTGCCTCCTCCAGCAGCAAGGAGCTGAGGAATGGGACCACCAAGACACTTCCAAAAACCCCAAAGGACACGGAGCACGTCCCTGCTGAATCCCACCACCCGCAGAGCATCTCGTGTCCTGGCAGAGTTGTTCTTTACAGCAACTCTTCCTTACAACAAGAGGCACTGGGAGTCTGAACTCCAACATGGAACGAGCAGGGTGGGAGGGGATGGACAGGGAGACGTCGGTGCCCTGCTCCAACAGAGCCACACAGCCCCTCGCACCAGGAGCAGGGTCATTCCCAGTGGGAAACAGCTCCGAGGACAAAAGCAAAGGGCTTCCCAAGCCTCTTCCAAGCTTCCGGGCCAGCAAGGAAGATGTTCTCTCCAGGAGCCTGGGCAGGTGTCCAGCAAGGGCTGCAACACCTCCAGGCTCCCCAAAACAGCCCTGTCCCCGTGCCAGCACTGCTCTGCCGGAGGCACGGGAGGTACCCGGCCGAAAATGCCAAATTCACAGCTCTGATGACTTCCAGGAGATAACCTGAGTTCAAACTTCCTGGCAAGCCCGCCCTTCCCAGCACCGGCAGAGCCGCTTGCGCAAGAGCCGCCCGCCCGGGGCTCTTTCTCTCAGCAAATCTGCCGAGCACAACGGGCAGCGAGGTTGTGAAATGGCCCAAGAGGAAGAGAGAGTCTCACCAGAGCCCGAGGGGACCGGGCTGGCCGGAGGAGGCTGGGACAGGTGACAACGGGCTCCTGCAGCCGGGCTCTGGGAGCTGGGTGACAGCTCAGTGACACCTACAGTGGCCCCATTCACTGAAACAAGTGGGAACAGAACAAGTTTAAGCTGTTCCTAACACTGAGCTGGGAGCCGCCATAAGGCTCGCTGCTGCTGGAATTCAAAACACATCCCTGCTCCAGACACCTCCCCTGCTCTTTATTTTATTTACTGCTTTTGTTAGACTAAGCCGAGGATAACACGCATACTTTGGGGTTTGTTTGGACCTGATTGCATCTGCTTTTCCCCCAGCCCGGCCGAGATACCCAGGATTCCAGCCCCATTTCCAAGCAACACCCCTTGGAGCCAGCTCCCGCCCGCACCTACGGGCGCGGGAGGCGATGAGCTGCCGCTACTGGAATTGCAGCCTGACGGGGACGCGCTGCCAAATTTCCACAGCAGCCCCGGCTGGTGTTCCAGCCACATTTCCCTGAAAACACACGCTTGGCAGGACATGCAAGGAGCCTTTGGAGAGGCTGCCCCAGCTCGGTGCCGCGCACCAGGGCCAGAGGACGCGGGAGGACAGCGAGGGCGGCTGCTCCGGTCCCGAGTGCTCGGCAGAAGATGCTCCCAGGCCAGGAGGTGCTGCGGCCCTCGGGAAAGGGACAGCACAGAGTCCCAGGCTGCTGCTACACAGGTTTAGCCTGATCCAGAGTGTGAGGCACGCAGCAATGACCCCAAACCTGCCTGACCCCCATCTTCTGGGGCCAGCGGCGCTGGAGAGGTTGAGCTCAAGAGGGGCACTCACCTGCAGCCAAGGGCACAAAGCGAGGCAGCCAACTTAATTATGGTGACAAAGGAAACGAATCCATCCCGCCCCTGATCCCAAACCTATAGGCCAAACCGGATAAGGACACCAAGAGCAGAGCAGCAAAGTCCCAGCCTGGCTGGGCGCCCCAGGAACATTCAGATCCGGGTTTGTATTTTGGACTTTATCTCTGGTTTAGGCTACAGCTCGCAGGGCAGCCGGGCACAGAACCACGTGCGGCCCTGACGCCAACGGCCTGAATAATCTCATTACACATGACGGCAAAGGCTGTGCCAGCTGCAGGCCTCCGGAGCCAGAGAGCTCACCTGCCCTCCCCACTGGGACGGGGCGCTTGGGCACAGCAGAGCACTGAGGGAAGGCCCTCATCCACGAGAAGATGCCACCATCCTCCTCTCAGCACCAGAGGAACGATGGAGCCACAGGAGAGCTCTCAGAGTAGATCCTGCGTCCCCCTCCCAGTGACACTTCCCAAGTGACATTTTTGTGGCTCGCAGCATCTCCAGCAAAACTTTCTGTTTCAGGTCATCTCAGGTCCACCAGCACTCACGACTCGGGGCCGTTAGTCCCCTCCCCAGGCCACAAAGGAGCAGCGAGTTAATGCAACCATTAAACCTGCCAGCCGCTGTAATCCCCACCTCAAATCGGTAAGAACTTAAAAGGCTGAAATCTTCGAAATGACTCAGCCACGGGGTACAAAGGAACAACAGTTTAAAAGGCTGTTAAAGCTCTCTGCATTCAGACCTGCTCTTGCGTGCCCTGCTCCAACCCCCGCGCGCTGCTCCCCATCCATCTCCTCTGGGGAACCGGCCACAGAGATGAGAGTCCTCCCCAAAACGAACCTGCAGGCACCGGTCACGCTCACAGCCCCCGTGCCAGCCAGAGCTGAAAGGAGAAGATGTTTTCAGACAGCAAGAGAATCACGGAATGGTTTGGTGGGAAGGGACCTTGAGGGTCATCTCCTTCCAACCCCTCGCCGTGGGCAGGGACACCTTCCACAGCACCAGGCTGGTTTTTCATCCTGCAGCGATGAAGATGGGACCCACTTCCCAGGTCTCAGGGGATTTAAAATCCAACATTGTCCCCCCCAGATATGACCACGACACTGACTCAGTGTGACTGCCCGGGCTCCAAACTGGTTTTTTGGGGAGTGGTCAGGCCAAGCTGTGCTCCCATGCCAGCCTCTGGAGCTGGTGGAGGGATAGCCCTGGTCCTGCTCCAAACTCTCCCTCCTCCAGAATAGGCCTGCAAGATCAGCCAGCTCCTGAAGACCCTCTTCCAGCTGCTGCCTCACCTCTGCAGCCCACAAAGGGCAGAGGAGCTGAGCAGCCTGGGGTGGGCACGGGGCTACCTGGGACACCTGGCACAAGCCAGAGCCCTGGAGCTGGCCTGGGGTGGGCACGGGGCAACCTGGGACACCTGGCACGAGCCAGAGCCCTGGAGCTGACCCATGCCGGGCTGTGGCAGCCGCCCTGGCCCCGCAGCCAGCCCCGGCGCGGCGCAGGGGAGGCAGCAGGAGAGGCAGCACGTTATTCTTGGAAACCAGGAGGTGAGGTCATGCTGCCTGAATGCTGCAACTTGAGGCCAGACGCGCGGGGCCAGTTGTGCTTGGAGAGGAGCCTGACTTCTGCAGCGAGGGCCGTCTGCAGGTCGGGAGGCCGCTTGCGATCCGAGCGGGAGGAAAGGGTTTCTTAAGGAAGGAGGGCTCTTCCCTCTCAAGTTTCTCAGCAGACAGCAAAACCACGGCGAAAGGATGGGTTGGAAAAGAGCAAAGCCCTCGCACAGCCCTGGTGTGGGGCACGGGAGGCCACCAGGAGGGCTCAGGAGATGGCAGAATGTAAACCCGGAGTGATGCTGCTCCTGCGCCACAGGATCGGCCCAACGGCCACCTCCAACCCGGCCACTCCTCCGGATGCCTCCCACGTACCTGCACCGCCCTGCACCCCAGCAAGAGCTCATCCATCTCAGCAGATACCAGAGCCCGTCCCAGAGCTTTCTGGGGAGAGAGAAGTCACCAACTTGATCCTTCAGGCTTCCCGAGCAGGAACCTTCCGGGAGTTTTCATCACCTGTGTCCACCCGTCGTGCTCCAAACGTGCCAGGAGACCTGGCTCGGGCTGCACGGCTTCAGTTATCATTTATAAATTGTTTTGGTTGTTCCAGAGCACCAAAAGGTGCAAAGCCCAGCCTCTGCTCTGCATCACTCACCACCCGAGGCAGAGCCATCACCTCCACAGCCCCCTGAACCAGCACTGTCCCGTAACTAAGCTTTCCCAATGCGTGTGTGGAAGTGGTGGCACAGAAGGCACAAATCTGGCCACAGGCCAGCAGGGCTCAGTGTGAATGGCAAAACCATCGCTTCACCTGGTGGCATTTGGCTATTCAATCACACATCCAGGGGCCGTGTTTTCACCCTGCGTGCCACAGGCAGCTCAGCTCCTCAGCCCGGTGCCGCCTCTGACGTTCAGTAAATCACTGCATCTCAGATCCCCGCCTTGGAAAACATGGGAAATGTCTTTTGCAAGACCCATGGCTGATGGCATTAGATTATTATTGAGAGGAAGAGCCCCGCCACTTCCTGAGCACGTACCAAAGAGAAAACCCCTGCTCCCGGCTCTTATCGGTCCATCGCAGTCGTAGCTCTGACTGCTCAGAACATGCGAAGTGTTTAAAAGAGATTATGGCAAATCCCAAATCGTTTGAACAAACTCAAACCCCAAGTCAGTAGACTCCCTTGGTCAATGAGATAATAAACCACTGCTTTGGAAAAGTCCCAGTGATGTCACTGCAGTTTCCACGGCTTTTCAACCACAGCTTGCACAGGAGGTCACGGCGAAGACATTTCTGATTACATAAAATACATGGCAGAGCTAATAAAAAAAACATCTCTCCACTGAGAGAGGGACAGGAGAACAGCAGACACAGCAAGCTGCTTCGCATGAGCACGAGCCCAGCACCTCCATCTACTCCCTCACTTCAGGGATATTTTTCCAGATGGATTTTCGGAGGGACACAGCGTTCGATCTCAAACGAAGCTGCGGGACACAGGGTGCTTCGGCCACCCGAACTCGCTCCTCCTCAGAGCTGCTCAGCTCTCAGCTCCGAGCTGCCTGCCCTAATTCCACACGGGCACCTTCCCAGAACAGTAAACCACAAGCACCATCCTCCTTCCTCCTCCTCCATCAGGGGAACCATCACTCACAGATTATCTGATGAGACCGAGAGCGAGACCGAGAGTGTTTCGCAAACACGCCCCAAAGCGCCGAGGATGCTCCAGAAACAGGGGCAGACCCACGAGCAGCCTCCACGGCCCTGAGCTCCTCCAGCCCTTCCGAGGCTCACCGAGCCAGGTGAGGATCTCCTGCTTTGAAGCTGAAGTCAGCAGCGATGGTTGTTCACGTTTTAAAGGAAACCTGCTCCACAAAGAGCTTCGTCGAGCAACGTGTAGCACACAATGAGAAAAACTCATCACCTGCCACCACCAGTCCCCACTCTCCAGCCTGGTTTAGCTGCCATTTCCTCGTGGAATTAAGGCAGCCGGCCCAAAGATTAGTCTTAAAAGTGGAATTTGCAGTAGGCAAAGAGCCCTCGCTCCCAGCCCCACCACGGCAGCCTGACCACAGCAAACCCTGCCAAGTCAGGCCAGCAGTGACCTACATACAGCAGCCTCCACAGAAATTACAAGCCTAATTTTGCCTAATAATAAATCACACCGAGGTACAAGGAAGAAAGGGGTAAGGAACCAGGCGTTTCAGCTCCATTCATCACCTCTCCCTGGGCTTTCTGTTCCCACCCCGCAGCAGATCATCGTGCTTCAAACAGGGTCAGGTCACGGGTGACTGGGACCATCCGTGGCTGCTCCACGCCAGATAATTCAGGGGTGCCACACGCCAGGTACCGAGAAATACAATAAAATTGGGGGTGGGAAACAGAAAGATGAACGAGAATCTATAAGAAAAGCAGAGGAATCTCTTGTTTTCACCCAGCTACTGCACAGCAAGCAGAACTACCATCCATTACCTCGCACACAGCATCGTTTTATTTAATGATGTGCCTCTGCCACGGACTATTGCTCTGGAAGGAGAAGAAAATTGGCCTTAATGTTTTCACTGCTGCTACAACACTGTCTCCAAGCTCGAACTCTCCTGGAGCACTGAAAAGTTCTCTTCAGCAAAGTGACTCTCAGCGAAACCCTCACCTAAATCCATCTCTTGATTTGGGAGAAAGAGCTTTAACAACACAAAAGTGCTCACGACCCAAGAGGAAGCACAACCCGACCAGAAGACACCGTTCCCATCAGGGAGAGACACAACTGCGTCTCGTCCTCCCGTGAAGGATTGCATTGTTATACAAGATTTTGGAACAGCAAACCTAAAGAATGACACTCCAAATGGAAAGGTTCACTGCACAACCAAAGCAGGCAGCAGACAGATTTCAGCTGTGGCTCCTGGCGATGGGCCATCGGGATTCTTTTAAGCATCATCTGAAACATGACAACTCGATGCAATCACTTCTGTGGATCCTGCTTTAGGTCATCTTTCCACTCTGATGCAGCCCATGAGTAATTTGGACCCAAAATACCTCTCCACAGGTCTCTAGCAGAGACGTCAGCCCGGCTGCGTACCCGAGGAGGGAATGAAGTCAGCGCACATCATGTCTAGGGCAGTCACCCACACCAAGTTTGGGCTCGGCAGCTCGGTCCAAATACCCCAATGGAATAAGCCGAGCCTGCAGCTCACACTCACGAGGGCAGGACGGGGACCCACGGGCTCGTCCCAGAGCCCAAACTCCCAGCGTAGCAGTTTTGAAGGTGCTGGAGGGAATCGCTTACAGTAGCAGCTGTGCTGCTCTTTGAGAAGCCAGGGACACGTCCAACCACTCAGCTGAACTCGTCCCTCCCCGCCAGGGATGCCAGAAGAGGCCAGGACAGGGGACAGGCAAGACAATCTCTTTTCCTAAAAGAGATTCAGTGTCGGATATACCTCACCCCGCAAGAGCCGCACGGACGCTCTGCGTCACCCTCCTCCATCCCAGCTCGGAGTCCTGCACTCCAGGAGGCTTTTCAACAAGCCGAGGAACCCGTGTGACACGTGACAGCCAACCCCAACCCCTCGCCCTGGCACGGGCAGGGTGACAGCGCCGGTCCCGTGCGCCCGCCGCGCCGGGCAGAGGAACCTCCGGCCTCGCTCTCCTCCTCCATCCTTCCTCTTTCAGGGCTGCGAAAGGGAAGTGCTGGGATCTGTGCTTTAAATATGTGACTCAACTTCAGAGGCGAGGAGGAGCCCGTCTGTCAAAACAGAAGAGGATTTCGCTAATTTTCAGCGCAACAAGATGACAATACAGTGCCGCCCTGGAGTACAACGCGGGGCGGCTCACGAGCAGTGTCCTTGGCGTTTCTGAAGGAAAAGCCAAACTTTTATTACCCAACTGACCCCCCTTCCTTGACCACAGACGTTCAGGACCTTGCCCACCCCGCCACCTCTGCAGCACGGGGCCCCCAAAGCCCCGTGTCTGTTCCCTCACTCAGGTTGGGAACCCCAGACACCAACAGAGGGGCAACTCTAAACACAAAGGAAGCGGGGATTACGGGTTTGGGTGGGAGCTATGGGTTTAGGTGAAGGTTATGGGTTTAGGTGGGGTGTTTTTAGCCTCCCCAGTTCTCGAGGTAACGCCAAGGATTGGAACAGCTCATGTGTGGGCGCAAATTGCGCGGATGCTGGAGAACACGGCGCTCCCACCGAGCAGCCAGCCTTGCTCCCGCATCGCCCGCCGTGTCAGGAATCCATTCAAACTTCCCCAAGCCTCGCTGGCAGGGAGACACACTCCCCTCTTTGCTCAAAAACCTCCTTTGAAAACAAGGAAAAGGATTCCATCACCCGGTGCGTGCTCAAATACACCCGGTAGCCACTGTTTATCTACGCCTGGCAAAGAGAAGCGAGTTAGGGACAAGGGGTAACATCGTAACGCTGAAATATTCCCTGTGGGAAGCGGGGGACGACAGTAGCTCGGTGTTACAGCCGGGAGGGGACATCGAACGGGGACAGCGAGCAGCTGCCGCTGCTTCCACCACACACCACGAGCAGCCCCCCGGAGGGAACCCCACGTTCCGCGATGTGGCCCCCACAGCCGGGGATGCAGACCCCGGCATTGCGAGATGTGCATCCCCCGGGGGGATCCCAGCCAAGCCACGCTCTCCTCTCCTCTCCTGACCCCCCCCCACCCCTCGGGCTACCAAGATGTCATTTCGCTTCGTTTCCCACTACAAAGCGGGAAAGCCGCGTCTCGCTGCTCTCGATGGGGGGAAAAAGACGAGATGAAAGCGCGGCCGGAGGGGCGGGCGGCAGCTCATTGTCCGGCCGGCCCCGCTGCCGCCGATGGCCCCCCCCGGGACCCCCTTCCCCCCGCAGCAGACACCTTCCATCACTGTCAGCAGCGCCGCTGCCG
>VZTA01027028.1:146068-203720 GCA_013398855.1 Mohoua ochrocephala
CGGGGCTGAGCCTGCGCCCGCCGGACCGGCCCCGCCGCTGCCCGAGGGGCGCCGAGGGGGGATCGTGCCCCGGGGGTGGGTCGTGCCCCGGGGGTACGGGCGACCACTGGCCCCGCCGCCGCCTGTGTCCCCGCTCCCCTGAAGCCGGCGGTGGGATGGCAACAGGTCCCGGCGTTCCCGGTGAGCCCCCGGTGACAACAGGAAAGACTGCTCACAAGAGCGTGGAGCCACGGGACAAGGGGGAATGGGCTCAGGTTCAAAGAGAGAAGGTTTAGGTCGGATATTAAGAAAAAAATTCTTCCCTACGAGGGTGGGGAGGCCCTGGCACAGGGTGCCCAGAGAAGCTGTGGCTGCCCCATCCCTGGAAGTGTCCAAGGCCAGGCTGGAGCACCCTGGGGTAATGGAAGGTGTCTCTGCCCATGGCAAGGGGTGGAAGGGGGTGATCTTCAAAGTCCTCTTCCAACTGAAACCATTCTATGATTGTACGATTCCACCAGGAACAGCATCCCACCCGCACCTCCTCACAGTCCTGAGAACATCCCGAGGGGACAAAGGGCTGCTCTGAGGAGTGGGTGGCTGCTGGTGCCCAACACCTCATCCACCATCGCTCCATCTACAACCGCTGCCCAGGAAGACAAGAGATGTAACCAACACCACAGCACGCAGAGCATCAGGGCATGGGAAACCAGCCCCAAAAGAGTAAAGCCTGTCCTGATGATAACAAATGAACCCCTGTTTCCATGTTCACCCCGGAATCCAACCAAGACAAGGCTAAAGGAGAAGAGATCCACACTGAGGTGTAACCTGCCCTTGAGCCGCCCGATGTCCAGTAAAATCAAGTGAACATTCCTTCTGCTAGAGCGCCACAGGAAATCAAGATATTTCATTTATGGGTATAAAAAGCACAGCCTGCTTGCCTGTAATAATCCCTGTTTTCTGAGTAAAGAATGTGCGTTTTTTGACATCCGTCCCTCTTACCCAGCTGTCCCAGAAAAGGCAGGGAGCGTGCCCTGGGGAAGGGATGAAGGAACACCGCGGTACACAGGACCTACAGCCCGTCCTCCACAAGCAGCTGCCACCACAAGAAAGAAGAATCCAGCTCCTAAAAAGGGACAGGACAGTGAAGGGCAGGACAGGGAAGGGCAAACTGTGGCCTCTGTGTGTCCCTACGCACGGGCAAGGCCACCCTGGAGCGGGAGGCATCCGCTCCACCTCTGCCACCTCAGCACCTTCTGAGATCAATAAAATCCTCTCGGGTTTTTTTAATGAAAGCAATAAAACTGCTCCCAGTTTTACACGGGCAGTTCTTACCCCGTGGCTGATCAATAGCGGGGTGAAGCAGCGGATCCAGCTAATCAGAGTACGTCATTAGCAGCAAGAGACTGAGCGTCTGTCAGGAGGTGGCAGTGACAGCCACCAGATGGGAGAGTGAGTAAACCTACACCAGGCGCTGGCAGCTTTATAAATAAAACTCTTGTCGAGCTCCCAGTGCCTCTCACTGAGTCCTGAGTTTCCCTGAGAAACCTGGAGAGCAGCAGAGGCCTCCGCCTGCTCCCGGCTAAGCGTCGGCTGCAAGAACGTTTCCCGCTTGGAAAATGGATTCATTCTGGGACTTGCGGCATCTCCCAGAATCTGATCCTGCATCCTGCACCCCAAGGGCCTCTGGGGGGTCAGAGTTAAATCCGACAGACCCTGTAACCACAGATCAAAGCTGCTTCAAAGCTGCTGCTCTGTGGGGTTTTCCCAGCTTTGGCGTCCCCTCGCTTGGGCTCGCCCCAGCACGTCTGGGGAAAGGAGCCTTTTAAGCCAAGTTTTTCTCGGCAGAGGAATCTGGTCAAAGGAAAATGATTGACCCGTTTCGTTGCTCCGTTTCCTTTAGTTTCATTCATATTTGCTTTGTAACCCGACCCTTCAGCTATTTCAAAGATAAACACCAGTCCAGAGGAGGCACAGTTTGGGAGCCTCGGGTCCCGGGTTTCCCATGGAATCCTCCCTGGTTACTCACCCGAGGCGAGGGCTGCGCTGGCTCCTCCGTCACAGCCCGGGCCCCCTGGAGCTGGGACAGCAGAGCCCCGCTTCCCTCTGCCTTCAGGCTTGGGGGGTCAGGAAACCACAGCAATTAATCACAGAATCATGGAATGGTTGGGGTCAGAGGGGACCTTAAATCCCATCCAGTGCCATGGGCAGGGACACCTCCCACTGTCCCAGGTTCCTCCAAACCCCGTCCAACCTGGCCTTGGGCACTGCCAGGGATCCAGGGGCAGCCACAGCTGCTCTGGGCACTCTGTACCAGGGCCTCCCCACCCTCACAGGGAAGAATTTCTCCCCAGTACCCAATCTAAATATCCCATATTTTAATTTGAAACCATTCCCCCTTGTCCTGTCACCAAGCCTCTGAGCACCTTTTAGCTATTTCTAAGGTAAATCTGATGCTTGTGGGGAGTTTGTGCTCTCTCTATTTCAGGTCGTGCCTGTTGATAAACTTCAGCTTTCTCTTATAAAATCCACGTCACGAGGACAGAGGTTTCTTTCCACCGTTACACCTTTTACAAGATAATTGCAACGACAGAATCTTCTGCTGGAGTCGGTGGGAAGCAATGGGCCCCTCGGTGTGAATTTATTAAGAAATAAAGATTTTATTAAAGAAATAACCGTGGAGGGGCAGGCAAGAGATGGCCCCGTGTGACCATAAATATTTGATTTGCAGTTCTGTGCCCCTCACAGCAACCCTGCTCACTGAAAGCTCGCTGAGCAGCGGCGCCTCGGTGAGGCAGAATTATAGAGATTCCTCCAAAATGATCCAATCTGTCCTACAGAGGGATAGAGGGGAGCCAGGTCCCTGTTCCGCGGTGCCGGGGACTCCCTGCCCGGCTCGGAGCTCATCGCCAGAGCCGCCACGAGGTGGCCCCCGGGCCCCGCCGGGCCCCGCTCCGCCCGGGGCTGCGGTCCCCAGCCCGGCTCGGGGTGGGACCCTGATGTGGCACCGCTCCCCTCCTCTCGGAGCGAACCCGCCCCACATCACTCATACCCGGGGGAGCTGTGTCAGAGGAGGGCTCGGCCGGGGATCAGGAGGGTGGTGGGGTCTGCCATCCACCCACTCCCCTTCCCACACACCCCGCAGCCCTACACAGCAGAGGAAAAACCACCGTATGGGGTCGGACGTGGGAACCACCCACCAGATTTTGCTCCTTTTTTATCAAAAAAACACCCCAAAAAACCCGCAAAACAAACCAACTCAAAAAACCCTCCATGAACACCAAACCCAGCAGCAGTGACCTCCGATCCTCAGCCAGGAGAAGAATCATCCGGATGTGAATGGGAACTGATGTTTCCCTCCTTCCACTCCCATTTCCATAGGGAAAAAGCCCTGGCTGGCAGCAGGCTCAGCCTTTACATCTACGTGACAGAAGTGGCTGATCCATGAACGTGCTCTCCATGGCAAGTAATGAACCAGATCGTTATTTGATTATAGCAGAGTTACCAGGAAAAAAATAGACCATGAGGATGAGGGTAATGATCATTAAGGCTGTGTGCATCCTGTTCTTCTCCCTGGGTGGGTTTGTGGGAGCACGAGGCTGGTGAAAAGCTATCCCGCTTCAAAAATGGTAATTCCTTTAAATAATCCCGTGTGCTTTTAGGAGAGGGTGAGCAGAGTTGAAAAGATGTTATTAATCATCATTACAACCATCAATGCCACTCGCAAAGCAACGGAAGGACTGAAATAAGGACAGGAGGTAGCACTGGAAGTGGCACTGAGGTTTTTTCCACCGTTCCCGGAGCTCCAGCTCAGCTCCCAGCAGCTGCTCCCAGGAAGCGGCTGCATCCCAGTGCCTGGAAGTGATCCTCGTGCATGGTTTGCAAATCTATTTATAAAGCACTGTGGGATCCTTCAGGATGAAAGGAGCTATTCTAACTCGGGTTTATTTCCCAAAAATGCAACCACAAACCGTCTCCACCGCACCGCTCAGGACGAGTGTGAGCAACGGGGTTTTCATGGAGACGCTGTCTCCCACCCCTGCCGGAGCACGGGATGTGCCTGGCTGGCAGCACCAGCCCCTTGCCAGGGATATTTACCACGGGCACCACCCTTCCGCAGCAGCAGGAGATGGAGCAATGATGCCCCTTGGCACACGGTGGGAAGAGGCAGCAGCTCCAGGGCCGGGATTCCCGTCGGGGATTATCACCCGCGGGCTCCGGCGTTGCTCACATTCCCGAGCGGGACGGCTCCCCAGGCCCTTCCCGCTGGACATTCCCGAGCTGACACACAGAGCCCGTGATTGCGAGACATGTCAGGAAATACTGCTCGGGATTAGGACCGTCTGCCTGATGGGGATGAGGATTTTCCTGCCCCTTTCCCGGCCAGCCGGGTGCCGGGCACACGGCGCAGGGCAGGGGACGCGCCACGGTTCCCGGACTCAGCAAGACCTGAGGGACAAACCAGAGTGTCCTGAGTGCATCCTACAAGTGTCCACCTCAAGCAGTGACCCCTCCATCCAGGGAGGGTTTAGCACAAGGAAGGAGAACACTAAAAGCACCCAAAATCCCCCAGCACTGACCCCTTACTCTGCTCTTCTCAACACAGGGATTTTTCCACCTGGAAACTGGATCCTGATTCATTCCCCACCGGATGATGCCAAATGTACTTCCCTAAGTCACAGTCACAAAAACCACCACTCAGAAATACAGAAATGTACAGGCCCTAAAGTAATTGGCTTTAAAAGGGATGGAGCCCAGCTGATGAGCAAAACCACAGATCCCACACCAGGGACAACCCAAGGCACAGGCCGGGGCAGAGGGACCTGGTTTTCAGGCCAGCACCCCGAGATCCACTGTCCCTGGGTGGGACACGCTGCAGAGGGATGACAAGGTAAGACCCTGGAGCAGCAGGAGGAGGATCTTCACACCAGCCCCAGCTGAACCCAACCTGGCACGGCCCCCACGGAGCCCTAAATGTGCCTCCCCTCCGTGCCACCTCCCCGAGCACTTCTGTCTGCTGGCATCCACATATAACCCAAATCCCTGCTGCTCTGCCAGCAGAGAGGAGGCATTTGTGTGACAAGATTATGGAGATTAGCCCCATTAGCATAAGCAGCTCCTGGGCTGGCCCTAATCCAGAGGGACATATGCAGCCCACGCGCTGCTGCTGCTGCCCTGGCTGTCCCGAAGGACCCGTGGGAGCTGGGGGACACGATTGTCACCCACGTCCCCGTGCCAGGGTGGGCACCGTGAGCCAGCGGGGACCCACAGATCCTCTCAGCTCAGCCCAGGCCCTGCAATGCCATGGCCACACCGGGTCAGGGGCTGGGGGACAATCCGAGAGGCGGCAGGGACCCCACCCCACCAGCGCAGCCCTCCCGCCCCGCACAGGTGCTGCCGGCAGCGGGGCTGGCAGGGCTCTGCCGGGGTTTCTGCGAAGAGTGGAAAAACACTTGGGCCACCGAGCGAGAGGCTAAAAGTGGCCGGGGTCAGGGCGAGCAGCTGCCGGGGCCGTGCTGGAAGGGCCGAGCTCCGAAAGGGCCGGAGCCGCCCCGGCGTGCTCAGCCCGAGCAGGCGGGATTGCATTGCACAGCCCGGGAGCTGGCATGCGGAGCGGCCAGAAATAAACCTGTTTGTGTAGCAACTGGGAACACAGCAACGGCAGCGAGGTGAGGTGGGACTCTCTTTTTTGGGTTTTTGTTTGGGTTGTTTTTGGGAGGCCAGAATTATTGATTTCTTTGGGTGGGAGAGATTTGTCATAAAGAGGTTTCTGCTCGGGACGTGAGTTCCCCAGAGCATCCACAGGCTGCAAGTGGCAGCAGGATGTCTCCGTGGAGGTCTGGGACTCCCAGCAGCATCTTCACTGCCCTTCCATGTACCACAGGCTTTAGGAGGCCGGGGTGCATGGAGAAATCTGGATACAGCACAAAGCAGAGGCAGCAGGAGGCAGGGACAGGCTGGAACCAGGTGTATCCCAGTGTTTGGGAGACATCACCAACATCGCTGCGTTCCAGGCCCTTCCCAGCTGCTACTGCACCTTGTGGACAGGGAAAGGGAGTCAGAAGGGATTTGAGCTTCTTCAGATGGACTCGTCAGGAGCCAGGATTATGCCCACACACCCCTGCTGTGGCAGGATCCAGGAGGACGGAGCAAGCTCCGAGCTCAGCAGACAGAAAACAGGGAAGATTTAGGGAAGAATAGGCCTGATTCAAGTGTCCAAAGCGGTTATATATAAAATAACCTTCCTGCGAGCACAAGGTCACCCCGAGGCTGGGACAGAGCAGTGACAAAGCTCCCACCTCCCACACCTGCCACCCCTGCTGCTTAATCCCCTGGCAGTGCCATGTGGGAAGAGCTCTGCAAATGGCATCAGGGAGGTTGGACACAGGGAAAGGACTGAAACCGGGCCCACCAAAAGCTGCATTTGCTGTGCCCTGTGGGAAGGTAAAACATCTTTTTGTTCAGCTGCCAGAAAGGGCCGTGGAACGAGACCAGAGCCTGAGAAAGCAGCTCATAAAGGCCAATTTCCCCACGGTGTGTAACCAGACCCAGCAGTGTGGGTGATGCACGAAGCTCTGGGTTTAGTTTAATAGGGGGGAAAAAAAAGTCATCAAAGAATATTTAGAAAGGTTTGTGCCATTCTGGTGCATTTCCCATCACATGGGGATGTGTCAAAGGGTCACGCTCAGTCCTGCGAGTGCTGAGACAGGCCTGGAAATAGTTATAGCGAAGCATGTGATCCATCAGACAGGGGAAAAGAAGAAGAAAACCCAGCTTGGAGATTCTGGCTCTCTCTCTTACCTCTCCTTTCACCTTATTTCTTCTCCTGAAAGCACAGCCAGTGCCCCCTGAGTGAGAAATGAGATGACGAGGGAGACGAAACGCTGCGGCCAGGCCGTGTCGCCAAGGCCTCGTCAGCTCAGCTCCATCCACGCAACTGGCGCTGCTAAAACCTCCTGAATCAGCACCAGCTGGCTGGAAAATGAAAGCTGGGCTGTTTGCTCCCCTCCTGCACCTCCCAAAATAACCGGCAGCTTCCCTCTCCTCACCCCCTCCAGCCACACACACCCCCACCTTCCCCAGCGATCAGTGTCCAGCTGGCACCGCCGGCGTGTCCGGCCTCGTGCTCCCTGTGCCCCACAAGTGACCACCTCAAAGGGGCATTTTTGAAGATGGCCAGGCTGTAAATGTGTGAAAAGTGTTGGAAAACACAGCTCCCCCCTCCCAGTGCCCAGGGTCCCGTGTGGAGGTTGCGAGGTGCTGCGGGGCACCTCCAGCAAGGAGGAAAATCATCTCAAACCACCCCCATTGTTTCCACTTTCATCTCATCTAAAGAAGAAACAGAGCATGAAAAGGTGGGCAGCGCATTTCTTCAGGCTCCTTCAGAGGTCCAGGGAGCTGCAGGGACTGCCCAGCTCCATCCTCTTTCTGTCCTGGGTCAGACAGGAGTCGGCAGCATCCAGGCCGAGCTATGCCAAGGGCTGAGCTCCACGCGGGAAAACAGCAACGAAGGGAATTGTGCAGGGGATCCACAGGGGATCTACAGCTCCTGTCTCTGAGAGCCTCAGACAAAAAAAATTATCCCCCTCTGCTTGCTTGCCTGTATTAATTCGTGCTCGTGGCTTTGGGAGCAGAGGAGTTCTGGTGTAAATCACTTGCACGACCTTTGCTGTTTGATGACTTTACAGCTGGCTGCTCACACCTCAAATATAATTCCATTTATGCCATCCATCATTAGCACCTGCTGGAGAGCCTGGCAGCTCCTGGGGTTGGTGCTGCTGTCGCCGGGGCCGTGGCAGTGGCAGGACACGGGCAGGACACACAGGGAGGTGTCACAGCCCCGGGCAGTGCGGGACACGGCCAAGGAAGGACCTGGGGCATTCTCGGTCACACCTGGGATAGGACTGAGTGAAATCCTTCTTTTGTCCTCTCCTCCTTTCTCGCCCCCATCAGAACAAGCTCTGAGGCTCCCGCTGAGTGTGCCAGGGTGGAAATCGTTTTTCCAATTCCTTTCCCTGCCCTCCAAGATCATCCTCGCGTGGGTGTCTGCACGCAGCCCTTGAAGGCCACACCAGTGAACTCCACTCCCCCAGCAGCTTCTCGGTCCTTGCATTTCCATGTCCTCAGCAGCTGCATCACAGCCAAAAAACCACCCAGGGCAAGACCTGGCCGCACCATTCCTCACCTGGAGAGCCCCTGGCTCACCTCCCCCCTGCCTGACCCACTGCAGGCGAGGTGTTCTCACGCTGCAGTTAAAACTGGGAAGGAATTCCTGTTAAATCCGGGCCGGTTCGTGTCGCTGCTCCGTACAACAGCCTCCACCAGTCCCTTCTGTGGGCTAATCAGGCATGTGCTTTATTGCTCTCAATCCCTTCTCAGCTATGCTTAATTACACTTAATTATTGTAATCACGGTCTCTGCCTTCCTACCTACAGCCCACTGGCCCAGCAAAAAACAATCCTGGGCGATACTGCTGTGCTTGTAAAGCCGAATTCCAGAGCTTCCGAGCCGGCGGGAGGAATGCAAACCCTTACATGGCTCCGCTCCTCTGCCAGAGGCTGGGGCTGCCTCTCCCTCGGCTTTAGAAAGCTCCTCTCAGCGCTTAAGAATGGGCAGACTTAATTCGGGCAGCTATTCCATCCCCGCAGACAAAGGAAACAAGCCGGAGCACACTTAAGGAGCAATTATTTAAATCCCCCTGTCTGCAAGGGAGGAGGGAGAGGGGAAAGCTGCTCGTGCCAACAATCCCCTGTCCCTGCCACTCCCGAGAGCCCCAAACACATCCCGAACTCTCCTTCGACTCCTTATAAGTTCAGCTTTCCCGGATGTCTCAGGGCACATCTGCACCCGGCAGATCCCATTTGTCATTCCCCTGTAAACACTAGGGAAGGAGGGATGGGACCACAGGAGAAAATCCGCTCAAGAACGTGTGCTTTGTTCCCGGGTTTTCCATCCAGAACCCGAGTGCAGAGAGCGATTTTCGGAGGGAAAGGCATTTCTGAGCATCCGAGCACGTGGCTGTCCCAAAAAGTGTCTGCAGAGCCCATTAGGCTGATGTGACAAGAGGAAAGAAAACAAACCCGGAGCTGCCACCACTCACTGCTCGCCTGTGCCACGAGGAGCTGAGCTTACAAAAACCACCGGGTGAATCAGCCCCGCAGCAGCACTCCCAGTGTTTGCTGACGCTTAAAGGAAACCGAATTAGGGGCAAAATTCTCCTCTTTGGCTCACACGGCCCCTGCCGTGGGCAGGGACACCTCCCACTACCCCAGGCTGCTCCCAGCCCCAATGTCCAGCCTGGCCTTGGGCACTGCCAGGGATCCAGGGACAGCCCCAGCTGTGCCAGGGCCTCACCACCCCCGGCTATTTTCCCCTAATATCCAATCCAACCCTGCTCTCTTCCAGTTCGATGCTCCTCCCTCCTGTCCTGTCACTACAATAATTAATAATAACTGGAATACACCACAAGAATCCAAACCCTAACAAAAAATTATGAACGAAAGAAATCCAGGCCTCTGCCCCCCCATTCTGCATCTTTGTGCAGAATTTGGGGGTTTTTGGGTTTTCACCAGCATCTCTCAGCACCGTTTTTCCAGGCAGAAAGGCGAGGGCCCAGCTTTGGTGTGGGATTCCCCAGCTCCTCGGCTGGCACTGAGCGCTCTTTCCCCTCACAATTCGGGAGACAATTCCTTATCACGGTACATCAACAAGCATTTCAGCAGGGCAGATAAGATTGTTTTTTTTAAATCTGAGGTGCTGTGCTTGAGAAAATGTCCAAAATGTCCCTCAGCCCCTCTCAGAGAGTGTCCCGTGGACTCGTGGCAGACTGAACACAGAGCTACACATATTTATATATATATATATATACCACAAACAAAGACATCTAAATTTCTACATATATATATATATCTATTTACTGACATCAGCTTGCAAACTTTTAAAAAAAATCAGATATTTGCCATTCACCCACATTAAAACGAGGCAAAAATTCCCTCAGTGTTGTCTGCACACTCTGCGTGTGCAACACACGTGGTGTAATCACACAGGTTGTAGCTGGAGACCTTTTATTGCAGCATGATTTCATCTTCAAACCATCCCAATATCCACTTGTGTACAGTAAGTTACCCATTTATAGGTTTCTAATAAAAGCAAATCTTCCCTAAGTGGCTATTACTGGATTTCTCCTTTCAGCCTGGGGATAAGCAGGATTCTGGGCTTTAAAAAGCTCTCTAGTGGGCTGAATAAGAAAGTGACAACTGAAGAATGTCATGGCAAAGCTCTGGTGTGTTCTAATTACGGCACTGTTAACGAGAGGAACATTTGTCAGAGCAGAGCTTCATCACGTTTAGCACAGACACAGAAACCTCCCACTCGCACAGGGACAATTTTCTCTCCTCTCCAGGCAGATGCCACAGGAGGTGGTGTCTGCCAGCACAAGGTAAGTTCCACCATCTGGAGATAATTATTTCTTTTTTTCCTTTTTAATCAAGGACTTCTAGGAATCTGCACACTCGATTGCTAAAGAAAATGAGGCATTTATTTTCTTTTAAAAATGACCCAAAGTACAACTTTAAGAAATCCTCTCATTACATTTCGACACATAGTTTGAGACTGACTGATCTCCAGAACAGTTCTATCCACGTGCACCTCCAAAGTTTCCCACATTCCCCACCCTATTACACCTCATCACAATATTTACATTAAAAAGGCAAACCTGCAGATTCTGGGGGACGCTGACATTCAGTTGGAACATCTGACACGTGTCAGAGCCCCCGAACAGGATCGTGGCTGCAGCGAGGCGGATGGAGGCTGGTAAAACCCTGAGTGCTGTGTGTGGGGGCTCTGGGACAGCTCAGGCTGCCTGACCCTGCCAGCTCCTCTGCAGGATTTGGTTTGGAATGAAAAATCCAGGACAACGTTCGGCTCTGCACGAGGAGCCGCAGATTTCACCTGGCTCAGGGGGAGTTGCAGAGCTGAAAGGCATCGGTGGCGTTTCAGAACGTGAGGGCTCTCTAATGGGATGGAGGGAGGTGTATTTATTCCCTTCATTAAATTAATAAAACAATAAACATCAGGTGGTGTCTGCGACCTTGTGGCTCTGCACAGGTCCCTGACAGGAGGGGGCAGCCGGGGGGGATTTGGGAACTTATCCCAGGGAACAGGGACAGGAGGAGAGGGAACGGCCTCAGGCTGGGCCAGGGGAGGCTCAGGGTGGACATCAGCAGGAATTTCCCCACGGAAAGGGTGGCCAGGCCTTGGAACTGCCCAGGGAGGTTTGGAGTGCCCATCCCTGGAGGTGTCCAGTGCCTGGACACTGCTCTGGGTGACGAGGTGGGGATCAGGCACAGGTTGGAGTTGATGATCCTGAAGGGCTTTTCCAGCCTCAGCGATTCCAGGGTTCTGCAAAGCACCAAATATAAAACCACGCTGTCCAACTCCCACACCTGCCAGGTGCCCACGGCTCCGAGCACTCAGCACACGCAGAAGCCACAGGATTTTTCATTAAAGTCTTTGAGCACGGTTTATTTTCGGTCTCAGCTGGTGCTGCACACAAGTCCCGCAGATCTTTCCATATTATTTTGGCTCTCCACTTCCACAACGGAATTAAACTTTGGCAGGCAGGGGATTTGTATCATTTCAGCAGAGATCTCTGGGTGCAGCATCAGCCTTTTGCTTGTGTGCCCGGGATTAGCAAGACATTGCTGAGATCATCATATATACGTTTCACAGCCAGGACAGCTATTGGTATGAAACAAGAAAAAAACCCAGGAGAGCTGCAGCCTGCAGTGAGCAGCCCTTTAAAAAAGGACCCTCGTGTTTGAGAGGTAGTTTTGCAGGAGATGATCATTGCAAAGAAGTTTTAAGGCTGCTTAAAAAGTTTTCAACTGCACGAAAATCCTAACAGGTAAAAAAGACTGTGAGCAACGCACTCATTCCCCCACAAAAGTTGTATTGAATCTGTGCAGTTAACCTGCTGTGAATTCTTAGGTCACTGGTCAGCCAGGATTCCCATTCCAGCTGGCTGGCAGGATAAAAAACACCAGTGAGGAGTGTCTGTGGTACCCAGAAGATCTCTGGGTTTGGGTTTTTCAGATGTGCCTCTCATGCACCGTCACTGATTTATATAAAAATATTGCTGAGCCAAACAGCTGAACCTGCAGACAATGAGCAGTTGTTATTTGCACCTCTCACAGGGCAGTAACACATTCTAAGGAGCATTTTAAACGAGTTTGGGTGACTTTTAGAAATGCAATGCCCCATTTGCTGTGGGTACAGTGATCTGCCTGTGTTGTGTGGTAACTCCTGAGGAGAGCAGGACTCAGGTGCCAGTGCTGGCAGATCAGCAAAGCAAAGCTACCACAAAAACAAAACCTGCTCTCAATCTATTCAGACATTCGCAATTCTGGGATCCTTTCAACACTCTCAGCAGCAGCACAACTACACAGTGATGGACTCTGGTGATTTCAGAGCCCACCAGTGTGTTTGGCTTTCCCAAAAACAAGTGTGGCTGTGAGGTTTGGCCGTATCTGCTGAGCACAGACCCCGAGACCGTGACCGCCCCTGATAAACGACAGCACCACAGCCCACGGCCCAACCTCCCCACGTGTGGCTGTGCAAAACTCCTGCCCCGATCCACAGGGAGCTCAGCGAGCCCAGGGTTTGCAGGGATGATTCCTCTGAGGGTATTTATTGCCTCACCTGCAGGGCTCTCTCAGTTTGGGAATTCTGCATCAAACAATTCACCAACAGCAAACGTTTTCTAAAGAAATGGGGGATTAGTGATTGGAAACAAGACCCCGGCATTCTCAGCTATGTTTCCTGGGCTAGGAAGAAGTTTCCAACCCAGTAAATATCTGCTGAGGCTGCTTTTCCTTCTCACCCAAATTAGCAATTCCCTTAACTACATATTTGATTTTCAAATATGGCAGTCCCAAGTAAGTAAGATCCAGTCTTAAACAAACACCTGGTGCAGTCAGGGCACGCTGAACACACTTTCTAGATGAAAACCCATGGTTTTGCCAGTTAATTGCTTTATCTGCAGCTTCACAGCCCCAGCCTTAAGCGAAATTACTGAGTGTGCACCAGAGGCTGCCACGGGAGGAGTTCCCTCACAGTCACTTCTTCCCACGAGTCACAGAATTTATTGTTCTGCCCTCAGCATTTTACACACAGAAGGGTTCAGAGCCAGGACCCTGCTGTGTGTCCCCAGCCCCGTTTGTCCAGCTCCCAGCACGCCACCACTGCTCCTCCTGCCAGGCTCCACGGCCACCATCACCTCATGTTCTCTCTATAAAATACTTTTCCATGCATCTTTCCTACCAAGCTATTGCTCCTGGAAGGTTCCTTCCTCCTCACTCACCTGGTGTATTTCGTCAAAAGAAATGTAAAGGGCAGAAAAGGAAGAAGATGATCTCTGGCTTCTGAAAACGTGCCACATCTGTCAGAGATTCTACTAAAATCAATGCCACTTCCCTCCAGAATCCACTTCCCTGGCTCTTCATTCAAATAAAACTTCCCTCGGCCAAGCAAAATAAAAAATACCAGCCGTGTGTTGTTGTAAGTGGCCCATGAACAGCCCATCCGTGCTGGTTGCTGCACGGATAAAGGCCAGACTGTTATTTTAATATCATTGCTAAGCTCATTGAATTGACACTTGTAAAACAAAACAACTCGGAAAAGCTCCACACACAAGAAGCTCCATTTAAACTCCTGGGAACCTCAGCTCAAAGTCCTTTGGAGCTTTGGCTGCGTCCTTTTGAGGTTTTCTCCAGGCCTCCACCCAGTGCTGTAATGACCCAGAGGGGCCAGAGCAGCCCCCTCTCCTCAGGGGAAGGGTCTCCTACTGAACATTTGCTCACCTTATCTCTAAAATCACCCCGGTGACTCCTCTGTTTGCATACTGAGAGTCTCCTTCCTTTAGCATTCAAAACCTGCTGCAGAGAGAGTCATTCAATTTAAAACCTTCCGTTCATAAAAGCTCTAAATTGCATTTAAGGTCGTGCTCAGGCACCTGGCAAGGGATCAGATGGTTCTGGAGATGGACTCGGGCCATGAGGCTGCGAGAAGGAACAACCCCAACAAGCTGTGCCGTGGTTGTGACAGGTCACACCACCCCGGCGTGTTCTGGGAAGATAAAGGAAGAGGAAATACAAGCTCATGTAGTTCAAGAATGAGAAAATGTAGGCGCCCACAGGCCTGAAGGAAGGCAATTAGAAACAAAGCAACTCTCCCCATAAAATATTTCCATTTGGACCCGCCAGTTCTTGCACCTTTTCTTGGTCGTTTCCTGGTTATGTTTCCAGAGATTATGTTGAGATTTCAGAGCACACTCCCAGTTACTGATGTGTGTCCTCCCCTCCCTCATTTTCTAGTCACAGCCCTGGGCCTGAAAAAGTCTTACTTGTCTGACAGGGGGTGGCATGTTTGCATTTTTATTAAAAGAGCTTCATGTAATTCAATGGAATTCACTCTACACAAAGAGATAATCTTTTGCAATTACCAGAATCTCAAACATGGATATAAACCAGCTCTTGAAGTTCAACATTTTTGTTTTAGAAACACAGGAAAAACAAAGACACACACACACCTGGCAGAACTGCTGATGGAAATCTGAGCTCCAAAGAAACAGATCATTCAATCATTACCTGAACAAACGGGCTCATACTTGTGATGGACCAGGCCTGATCCCAAATTCCCCTACAAGTTTGCCACAGATTTTTAGGGGGAAATAGCGAGTGTTACAGAAATTAGTAATTTTCTTTAGATATATCCTGTGTTTCATGGCAGTTCTATGCTCCTTTGCAATTTTATCATCTGAGTATTTTCTTTTCCAACAACAAATTCCTTTGGTGTCTACATCCCATCACATTTTTTAAAATCCCAGGGTAGATAAGGGAAAAGCAATGCAGAGAAATAAAATCCTTCAAACTTAAGCAATTTGCAAGTTCCTAATGCATTACATTAATGCATTTGTGCTTTTGACGAGAGATTTAAAAACTCTCCCCCGGAACAAAAAGAGTTCAGCTGGAGATAACTGAAAATACGGAGTTTAAATCAAGTTCCTTTCCTGTCCTAAGCAAAAGAACCCGTTAAACCATGATAAGAAATGGTTTGATTTCATTTTTCAACAGCACATCTGCCAAACTGCCCCTGTACCCCCCAGCTGAGCTGAACCCTCAGCAGTGGAATATGCACCAGGTGTGAGTGGAGTGACTGGATAAAAGTTATTTAGCCCTTTAATGTGGACATTTCTGACCGATCTCCCGGTATTCCAGACTGAGCCTCTAACAAAAAGTAAATCCATTAAAACCCTCTGCATTTAATTTCCTCCCACGGCATGAACAGACAGTCAACACACAAGGGGTGTACCCTGGGAACCCGGCACTCCTCACTAGCTGACCAGTTTGGGGAGCACAGTACACAGAGGGATGTTGCCACTGGAGTCACCGGCCAGATTGGCCCTCAGCTTGTTGGGGATTCCAGCCACGGGAGGCAACTTGTTGGCAATTCCTTGGAAGGAACCTGAATAGCTCGAAATCCGTCTGCTGGAGCTTTTCTCCAAGCTGGCTGCTTTGGGCGCCCGCTTGCAGATCCAGGGGTGCCGCAGGGCCTGGCTGGGAATCATGCGTGCGGAAGGATCCCAGCTGAGGCATTCCTTCAGGAAGCCAATGAACAAGGGATCGTCGCAGCCCTTCAGAGCCGTCACCCAGTCCTTGTTCCCCGGGGCACCCCGGACCTTGCCCCGGCGCGAGCGGCTCCCGCCCAGGGTCACCTTCCCGTCCGGCTGCGTCATCACCGTGCAGTAACGGGGGTGACCCTTGGAGTTGATGAAGTTCTTGGCTCGCTTGGATTGATCCAAAAGCTTCTGGGGCGGCATTCCGAGAAGTTCCATCATGCAGGCCAGCTGGTCTGCCTCGTCCTCTCCGGGAAAGAGAGGGTAGCCAGTCAAAAGCTCCACCAGAATACAGCCAAAACTCCACATGTCTATGGGCATCCCATAGCGGCTTCCCAGGATCACCTCTGGTGCCCGATAAAACCGGGACTGGATGTACGTGTAGACTCTTTGGTGCTCAAAACAGCTGGACCCAAAATCTATAACCTTGATTCCACTCCTCCCTTGCTGTTTGAGGAGGATGTTTTCCGGCTTCAAGTCACAGTGGATGATTTTGTTTCTATAAAGGGCATCCAAACACTGCAGGATGGAGTGAGCGAACTTCCGAACCAGCTGGAGGCTGAAGCCCTGAAACTTGTTCCTTTTAATCAGCTCATACAGGTTCATACTCAAGAGTTCAAAGGTCATGCAGATGTGGTTCCGAAAGGTGAAGCTTTCCAGCATGTGGATCACATTCATGCTGCCTGTTTTATCCTGCTTCTTCAGGTGCTCCAGGATCCTGATCTCCTCGGCGGCTTGGCGATGGAACCTCTTCTCGTTGCGAACCATCTTTAAGGCCAGGTGTTGGTGGAGTTTGTGATCGTAGACTTTAGCAACTTGTCCAAAACTGCCCTTGCCAATGATTTTGAGCACTTCATACCTGTAAGCCAGGTGGTCGTGGGGCACGTGGATGTAGCTGCCTTGGTCGTCGTCGTAGCCGCTGTTGTTGGGGCCGCCGATGACCCCCTGCCTCTTTTTGGCAGACGGCCCCACAAAGTAAATCTCGGAGAAGTTAAAGATCTCCTGCTGCTCGTAGGCTGACAGCTGATGTTTGAACTGTTTGACAGCTTGCTCTGGAGCTTGGGAAACGGCTTTATGCGCTTTCAAGGCGTTTCCATTGCCTCTAGGACCCAGGCTCTCTAGGGGCTTCTCTTTTGTCAGGGAAGGGAGAGATCTTTCTGGAGTAAGGCCTGCAGACTGAAGAGTGCTGCTCCTTCTGTTGCCAGAGTCCTCAAATAACTGCTCCACTTTGACCTGATTTCCAGTCAGAGAGTGATCCTTCATCATGAGTTTGCTGATAGAAACCTAGAGAGAAAAAAGGAGGAGTTTAGTTTCTCTTCTAAAGCACAGATTAAAAATAAAATCACTACCAACACCAAATCAGTAACACCGATGAGTCTGGCATTTATTAGGAACAAATATAAAGCGCTGGACTAAATTCAGTTACGAGCACAGTTATAGAAGGGTACACAAAGAGAAAGCAACTCACTGAAACAGCACTTGTGCTTTGAAATCCAGAAGGGGAAACCCTAGACAGCCAAAGACTCAAACCACCACAAAATACCTCTCTCTGGTCTGCAAAGAGCCAGGGAACAGCTATGTTTAGCTCCAAACGTGGGTGCAGGGGCACAACCACCGACAGATGCAACTTGCACCTGTCTGGAGCACGGAATGGAACGTGGCCGTGCAGGGAAGGGGCAGGAATATTGCACGGCCAGGCTGCCAAAGGAAGACAAAGCGAGAGCAGCAGGTGACATATGGCTGGTGTGAGCCAGCTGCACCAGGAGCAGGAGGATGGCAGGGCAGGGCAAGGTAACCCATCCTTTAAAAAAAAGTTAATTGTGTGGGGGGTTTTAATTTCATCATATCCACAACTCCCTTTGAAATCATGGTGAATTACAGAATACTGTGGGCTGGAAGGGACCCACAAAAACCATCCAGTCCAACTCCTGGCCCTGTACAGGACACCCCAAAATCCCACCCCGTCCCTGAGAGCGTTGTCCTGCAGCTCTGGCAGCCTTGGGGCCGTGCCCACTCCCTGGGCAGCCTGCTCAGTGGCCCACCAACCTCTGGGGGAAGAACTTTTATCCAACCTAAACCTCGCTGACACAGCCCCAGCCATTCTCTTGGCTCCTGTCCCTGGCCACAGAGGGAAGAGAGAGCTGCACAAATCTCTTAAGGCAGACCTGGAAGCTTTGAATAATCAAGAACACCTCCCACTCCAACTCAGCTGAGAGCAGTCTGTGAGCACTCCCTCTTACCACCATGTGCTAAAATATTTACATCTGAAACAAACCCATACAAGGTGAGAAAAACACTGTGAACATTTCCAAGCTTGTCAATTTTACAAATTTAGTAAATGCTGAACCCCCTGGAGGTCAGTTCCCCACTAGCACAGCAGTCATTCCCTTTCCTGCTTGCTGGCACTCCTTGCTGAGAGGCAGCACAGAGGTGTTGTCCCATCCCATGCAGAACTGAAGAAGCCCTGACTGAAGGAGAAACATCTGTTTTCCATTTTATCCTTTCATCTAAAAATAAAGATTTCAGACACATGCCAAACCGAATCCCTGAAAACCAAAATAACTACACAGGAATCAACCAAAAAATATAAATAAACCTGCAGCCCCACAGCAATAAAACCAAATTCCTTTTTAGTTACATCCAGTCCAACATCTCAGCACGGTCAGCAAATAAGGGAAGTGAATGTTCTCGCCAAAGCCAACTACACACAGCTCATAAAAGAGTCTGTTTGTTGGTGCTGCCCTGAAATGTTAGCTCTTGCTCACAAGCCCCCAAAAAATGGGCATTTCCTGCACAAGTCAGTCCATATCAACGTGGATAGATCCCACCAGGTCCCACTCCTCCTATCAACCCCAAAACGCAGTGTACTGGGAGGGACACGCCTGGCCAGAGTCTTAAATAAAAACAGAGCCCAGCCCTGGTAACTCGGAATAAACGCCTTTTTCTTGGAGCCTGGCTGAACCTCTGAGATAAGAATGACATTTTTTCAGAGCTGGCTCAAAGACTCTTCAGCCCAGCAGACCCAAACAGAAAGTTTACAAATAAACAGAGGATATAAACACGGAGCCAGGGTCACACTTGTTTAAACAGTCTCTACCCAAGAGCAGCAGCAGCCCTGCTCGTGCTGCAGTTCATACCAAACATTTTGTACCTTTGAATCCCTAAATAAACAAGGAATTCGTGATTCCATTTATCCTGGAACGATTTCTTAATGAAGGAATTATGGCTTTGGATTTCAAACCTGACTCAACGGTAGTAAGGTCTCAATTTTCATTCTTAGAGGACTCCCAAAATCAGTTGCCACATGATGGTGAGACACAAATATAGCTCCATCTTCACTTGAACTCAGAAGAGCTGCACTCAAAGTCAGATGACTCCTGGGTAACACCAGCTTTCTTTCAACAGCTTTATTTTACAAATCACAGGCTCCACGGGTTTTTGGTTTTATTGCTGAAGTGCTACCAGCAGGCAAGAAATGAGGCTGACAACACCAGTGGCACCCTGTTGAAAACTCTCACTCACAAAACTTCATTTTCATTGACAAGGAAACAGTTCATGCAATTCCTACACAACTGGTTTTCGGAGATTTTCTCAACTCTGAATTAAACAGGCTGAATTCAGCCCATGTATTCTCAAAGCAGAGAGACTTTGTGTTCTGCTGCAGGCTCAGACGAAGGAATGGGCAGCTGCAGTCCCCAGGACTCCTCAACCCTCACGTAACATTACATCATCATAAAAAATATTGCAAGAAGGAAACTAAAAATCCAGGTATTTTCCCATTAAAACTGAGCAGCATCATTTTCAGCCTCTGCTCCTGCTTGCTTGACACCACTGAGGCTGCATTTCATTGATGCATCACGGTGCAAACTGGGCGTGCTATAAATCCCTAATCTCACCCTAAGAAGTTAACAGGCTTCAGGGACAAAACACAGAGGAGGACAAGTCAAACAAAACATTCACGGAGTTATATTTGTATTTCACTGCATAGTTCCACTCCGCTGACTTGTGTTCCCTTACGAACAAACGAAGTCACAGTACAGCCTGAAACACTGCAGCCGAAATGTTTCCACGTTCCTGCAAACAAAATAACCCCAACCCACTACTCTCCAAACCCTAAATTCCTTCTGCTCCCCCTCAACATTGCCAAAAAGGGAAAAGAAAACAGACTCGTGCCCCTGAGTTTGCACAGACCAAATTTGTTACAACAAAACCCCGCAAGGTGATGATTTTCAAATCGCTCAGGGCAATGTCTATTTTCACTTTTTAGAGAGTGAGAGGTTTTCTTTTAAGCTTAAGCTCCTTCCCTTCTGCCAGAACTCAACAAGAGCCAGAACACATTTAAACCCCATCCAAAGGACAGAGCAGCGTACAAAAGTACAGCTGAACACGACCACTACCGAACCAATTAAAGGCAGAAAAATCTCCCAACTCCACATCTGCTGAGGGAACAGAGCCCCGATGAAAAAGCCTGCAACACCTTCAGCTCATGAGGAGCTATTTTGGTAGCAAAAGAAGTGACAGATAATGCCCAAGTTTTCGGAGCAGAAAGATACTTTTGTGGAGACGTTTGGCAGCCACACAGACTCACACTGCTCCTTCTGCTGCTCCTACGTACTTATCCGTCGGAATTTTCATGAGGGAAACTAAAATGGAAACGTGCAGGAGGAGGCAGAGCAAAGCGTGTGTGGATTCACTTATCAGAGCACAAGGTGACACGGCAGAACGCTTCAAGCCTTTGTAAAGTAACTTTTTTTTTGATTAAAACACGCGCTGAGGGCAGTAAGATGGGATTCCTGAGGCTGCCAGCAAGTTCTGCACAGCACATCATTTTTATGCTCAGGAAAAAACCAATAATGTTAAGAAGCCACTACAAAGCTGCAAAATCCCACTTTTAAAATTTATTCTCTGCAGGGAGGCATCTGACCCCTGGATAGTTCTCGCCGCCACACAGCACAACGTGAAGACACAGAAGACTTTGAAATACTCACATGAGGTCTGGAAAGGCAAGGAAGTCCTGAAGGGCTCCGTTCTTCATTTGTAGGTTCTGGGTATCTACACTCATCTATCCTCATATAGGAGTCATATAATCCATCTCCAATCCTGGCTGGAAAGGTCCCACACACAACCCAGTTATTCACAACAACTCACACGGATAGAGCCAAATGCTGAAATGCAGCTCCCTTAGCACATTTTAATCTGTAAAATCATTGATTCTCCTCCATTCATTAAACGATCTTTGGAATTTAACTATATTTTCATACCACAAGAGCGCGATGCTTCTGGGGAATCTTAATTCGAGACACTTTTAATTTAGAGGTTCTTTTTTGTTAATCAACTTCTGCACTGCAAAAAATACATCCCCAAGAAACACTAACCACCATTCTCCCCGCTTCCCCTTAATCAGGATAATCCCAAACGAGCTGAAAACGAGCAAACACTTAAACACTTGATAGGACTATCCTTTAAAGGAGGTTATCCCTTAAAAATGAGATGTGGGAATTACAGCTGGCTGCAAAAAAACGGGGGAAGAAAAAAAAAAAAAAAAAAAAAGGCGGCGTCTCTCGCTGTCGGCTACGCTCAAGAACTTAAAATCGCAACGCCTACCGCGACAGAGCCGCCGAACGGCTGGGACCACGCGGGGGGCTCGGCGGCCCCCGACCCAAACCGCATCCTCCCCTTTGCCCCCAGCCCCGCGGAACCCCCGGCCGCCTCCTCCTCCTCCTCACCCGCTGCGAGGGGCCCGTCCGGNGCTGAATAAGAAAGTGACAACTGAAGAATGTCATGGCAAAGCTCTGGTGTGTTCTAATTACGGCACTGTTAACGAGAGGAACATTTGTCAGAGCAGAGCTTCATCACGTTTAGCACAGACACAGAAACCTCCCACTCGCACAGGGACAATTTTCTCTCCTCTCCAGGCAGATGCCACAGGAGGTGGTGTCTGCCAGCACAAGGTAAGTTCCACCATCTGGAGATAATTATTTCTTTTTTTCCTTTTTAATCAAGGACTTCTAGGAATCTGCACACTCGATTGCTAAAGAAAATGAGGCATTTATTTTCTTTTAAAAATGACCCAAAGTACAACTTTAAGAAATCCTCTCATTACATTTCGACACATAGTTTGAGACTGACTGATCTCCAGAACAGTTCTATCCACGTGCACCTCCAAAGTTTCCCACATTCCCCACCCTATTACACCTCATCACAATATTTACATTAAAAAGGCAAACCTGCAGATTCTGGGGGACGCTGACATTCAGTTGGAACATCTGACACGTGTCAGAGCCCCCGAACAGGATCGTGGCTGCAGCGAGGCGGATGGAGGCTGGTAAAACCCTGAGTGCTGTGTGTGGGGGCTCTGGGACAGCTCAGGCTGCCTGACCCTGCCAGCTCCTCTGCAGGATTTGGTTTGGAATGAAAAATCCAGGACAACGTTCGGCTCTGCACGAGGAGCCGCAGATTTCACCTGGCTCAGGGGGAGTTGCAGAGCTGAAAGGCATCGGTGGCGTTTCAGAACGTGAGGGCTCTCTAATGGGATGGAGGGAGATGTATTTATTCCCTTCATTAAATTAATAAAACAATAAACATCAGGTGGTGTCTGTGACCTTCTGGCTCTGCACAACTCCCTGACAGGAGGGGGCAGCCGGGGGGGATTTGGGATCTTATCCCAGGGAACGGGGACAGGAGGAGAGGGAACGGCCTCAGGCTGGGCCAGGGGAGGCTCAGGTTGGACACCAGGAGGAATTTCCTCATGGAAAGGGCGGCCAGGCCTTGGCAGGGGCTGCCCAGGGAGGTTTGGAGTCCCCATCCCTGGAGGTGCCCAAGGAAGGAGGGAGGGGGCACTGAGTGCTCTGGGCTGGGGACAAGGTGGGCATCGGGCTCAGGTTGGAATCGATGGTCTGGGAGGTCTTTTCCAATCTCAATAACAGTGATCCTGTGAAGGCTGCATCACTACAGTACTCCTGTAACACTCCAACCCACTCCGAACTCCTCAATCTCAAGCTCGATCAGGAAACTCGATCAGGCACACTCAAGCAAATGTATAAATCACAGCGAGAATGCCCAACTGCCGGGGCACGTTAACAGCGAACAGCTCAGAAGTTTCAGCACAAAGCGAACCCCACATTTCTGAGAACCCCTCGTGTGGAGGAGCCCGGGGGACGCCAAGGGGGGACCCCAGACCCGAGCGGGGGGGAGCGGGAGCCCCGCAGGGAGCCGGGGCAGGGGGACCGGGACCCCCTCAAGGAGCTGGGGCGGGGGTCCCCACCGCGGGCGAGGAGGACCGGGACCCCCCTGAGGGCGGTGGGGCGGGGGTCGCGGGGGCTCGGCGGGGCCGGGCGCCGTTTCCAGCCGGACGGTTTATGGGCGCGGACGGCGCCATGGCGGCCGCCGCGGGCTGAGGGGACGGCGCGGGCCCGCCATGTTCGCCAGGGCGTTCCGCGTGAGGGCCAANAGGGACCCCCGCCGGGCCAGGGGGACGCGCGGGGCTCGGCCCCGGGGTCGCGGCCGCGGGCTGCTTTCACCCCCCCCTGCTTGTGATACGCTCCCGGCCTGAGCACGGAATGTGCGTTTCGCTGGAAGGTGCTGCCGTAATTAAACCAGGTTTAATTGAAATGTTATGCCGAGGTCTGGATGAGCCTTGTGTGCTTATTTATAGCAGCTTTCAGAGCCTAACGCGGCTGTAAGTGAGCTGGAGAGGGGCTTTGGATAAGCACAGGGAGTGACAGGACAAGGGGAAATGGCTTTAAACTGGAGGAGGGTAGATTTATGTTGGTTTAGGTTCACTGGACACTGCTGTGACCACAAAACCTGCCCCGTGCTGGTCACTGGGGGTTAAACTTCAGTTAAAACTGGGGGACAGGGAAATCTGGCTGTCCCCTGCTCCCCCTCCAGCTGTGGGTGACAGAGCACACTGTGACAGGCGAGTGTGGCACTCCCAGGCTGAAATCACAGCACAAAACAGAGGCACGGGCAGCAAACAGAAGCTGAAAGCAGATGTTCAAGGAAGATATGAGCAGGGCCAGTATATTCGGCCTTTTCCTGGTATTCTTCTTGCATCATTTGTAAACCCGGACACAAATGGTTCAGATTATCTCCGGTGAAAAGGTGGGAATTTCAGGAACAGCCAACAAAGCAGTAACAGCAGATGGAGGAGTTATTTAGAGGGATGGCCCAGGCAGCTTTGTAACACGTTTGGGATTTTATCATTGCAGGAGGAAGCTACGAAGTGATGTGGCAGCAGCTTTTCCCACCCTGAGCACTGAACAACTGGCTGAGTTGATTCCAAACAAGGAAGAGCTCAATGTCATCAAAATATACTCTCACAAAGGGGAGGCCATCACTGTTTACATGAACCACAGGAACCCGATACTGTTTGAAGTTGAGAAGGTTCTGTATCCAACAGGTAGGGGAAAGGGACTGGAATAATCCTCCCTCTTTGCTTTCCTTCCCACTTAATTATTGTGGCACCGTTTCGATTTCACATTTCTTTATTATCCAATTAAGAGTTTTATTATCCAATTAAGTTTAATCTCCTCGATAATCCAAGGAGAGTTTAGTCTTAAAGATGGGAAGGAACAATAGCTAGAAATGTTCTCAATGATGCATTTTTAAATGTACTTCTGTTTTGGGACAGTGTACACTCTGTGGGTCTACCCAGACCTTCTCCCTGCCTTTGCAACATGGCCCCCAGTGCTACAGAAACTTGCAGGAGGAGCAGGTAAGAGCACCAGAACTTTGTCACTTCTCACTGCAAAAAAGGAGTTGCCTTCAGGGCTTTTTTAGGGGTTTGCTTTCAGCAGTGGCAAAAATGTACCTGAAACAAGTAGAAAGAACGAGTACTCAAAAGTAATTCATGATGGTGTCCTAGAAAGGAAATAAATTAGCTCTGAAAAGAATCTGTGAATGGAACAAAGTAGGTGAAGCTGTTTAAATGCAGTAACCCGTTCCACGTGGGAGGCTCAGGTTTGGAAATGCCTTCTCAGGGTGATGAGCAGCCCTGAAGTGGGACACAGAGCTGCCTGTGCCGTTGGCCTGTCCCTTTGGAAAGTTCCTTTGCTGCCACCCTGCTTCCTGTGAGCCCCCAGGTGAGCAAGCTTATCCTGTGGATAAGAAGGGAATTTATTTTGGAACCTACGGTGCAATCGGTGTCAGCCAAACTGTGGATTGTGCAGGTGAGGCTGGAGCTGAATTCCTGGGTTACTGGCTCTGCCACCTCATTATGGATCAGGACTAACAGGAAAGGAGTCTGTTTTCTGGAACCTGCTTTGGATGCAGTTCAGACCCAGGAGAATCGGGTCATTATAAACTTTAAATTGCCGAACTGCTCAAGCAGAAAAAGATGAAATTGCGGCTGCTGCAGCCTCGGTCTCTACCTGGGAAGTGCTCACGTGGGAAGGGATGGCTTTTTCCATGACACGGTGTCTAAAGTGGAGCTCGGGTCTCTGTGCTTTGTTTGCTTTTGGGGAAAATGAAGTGCTCGAGTGTGTGGCTGTGATAGACATCTGAGCAAGCCTCGCTGCTGACTTGTAATGACCCAGTTTCGGGGGGGGAAAAAGACTCGCTAATGGGGAAGGACATTGATGAAAGAGGCCTGCGGGTCATTCATCGCCCCTGGCAACCAGGCTACCTCTGTGCGGGATCCAAAGATAAGGAGCTGGCCAGGAGACAATGGCCACAAAGGCAGGGGGAGAGGTAGAGCCACTTCTCAGAAAGGAGAGGAGAGGCACGAGGCTCTCCAGTGCTGCAGACCCGAGGAGATTTGGGAGGCATTCAGTTCCAAAGAGCAGCAATGTTTTGGGATATCTCTTCCCTGAATTCAAATACCTGCTGTCTGCCCTGGTCATTTACATAATTTAATGCTGCTTACCTGGTCGCATTAAGGCCTTTATGTGGTTTCTGTCCCCAGCCACGTGGAGCTTTGGTGGCAGCTGTGGAGTTCGTTCTAGACTCGATAAAAACAGTTGTGACAATGAATGGGGGGATACGAACCTGCTGGGATAACCTTCCCTTGGGACAGAGGAGACCAAATGGGTGATTCCTGACACATCTCCTTGTTCCTTTCCCTCACCATGCCGTTAATGAAGAGTGGTGCTGGGAGCTCGTTAAAAACAGTCCCTCAGCTCTGACGGCTTTTTGGGATGCGCCCAGCACCCTTATGGATTGGATCCCGCGCTCCACGGGGAAAAAGCGCTGCTTTAGGAGGAGAAACAGAGACTCCTGCTCTCTCTGGCGTGTGCTCAGCTCGTGTTTTTGCTGAGTAACGGGAGGGAGGGGGGCGGAGGAGGCGGTGCCTGAGCGATTCATTGAGAAATGGATGCGCTTCATTCTTCCCGCAGACCTGATGCTGCCAGGAGTTGTGGTGCCACCTTCTGGCCTCCCTCAAGTGCAACGGGGCACGCTCTGCGCTGTCACCCTCCTAGGAAACAGGTACAGGGCATTCTCCAGTGCAGAACCTGTCCGGAAACTAAACGTGAAATGAAGGGTTTTGAGGAAATCAAAGCAGAAGTGGTGGTGTGCATTTGATGCACTGTGGACCTAAGCAGTGGAAAATACAGCAGGAAAAAAATCCACTTAATTTTCTGGGTTAGGATATGTTTGAGCTGAGGTGAGAAGCTTTGTAAATTGGCTCTTTTGGACCTGTGTGGAGCAATATTTTTAGCAAAAGATTGTATTTGCACAATCGTCCTCGTGTCTATGTGGAAATTCTGAGGGAGGGAGTGCTAGAGCTGCTGGTTTTCTCTCACTGCTGGTCTCTCTTGGCAGTGCACGTGCTTCTGGTAATTTGTTAGAAGCAAGAATGTGTCACTGCACAACCTTCACTTCGTCCCAGCTCCACTTATCCTTGGGATTCTTTGGAACACTTTACATCCCAGAAGGATAACCAGGAAATACGTATCTGCTTTAAAAAAAATCAGCTTGTACAGAATAAGGACGTTGTAAAAGCAGTTCAGTCTGTCCCAGTGGCACAGCCTGTGTGCAGTGCACAGCGTGTTTGTGTTGTCCTGCTCCAACATTCCCTTCTTTTCCCAGAGCTCCCGTGGCAGTTGGAGTTGCCACCATGTCCACGGAGGAGATGCTGGCTGCTGGAATGAAAGGGAAGGGCTTTGCTGTGCTGCACACTCACCTGGATCACCTCTGGTGGGTAACTGCCAGGCCTTGGGGAAAATGTGCAACAGGTCTCATGTGTTCACTGAAATCCACATCTGTGCCCCAGTAAATTTGGGCTGTCAGGCCAACTGACTGAACTACTTGGGTACAGCTTAGGACCTTTGTTCAGAATTTATGGAGGAAGATGAGTTCAAAGTAAATTTTATAGTTTTGAGATCGCAGAAGAAGACCCGTGCAGCTGCCAGTCCCTTTCTTCAGGGTGACATCTGTTCCTTGTCCTGTGGTTCAAAGCAGCAAAAGGAAAGCTGTGTTCTGCTTTTTCTTCCTTTTGTAGGGAATATGGTGACAAATCTTCTCCTCCTACCTTAGCTCCCTTGGTAACGGACTCGGCTGCAAAGGAGAGCGCTGGAGACGAGGAAGAGCTGCAGGGGAAGGAGCCTGTCAGCAGCTGCTCCCCTGAGCCAGAGCAGCACGTGGACATCAGGGATTTGAGCCTGAAGGACAGAGACACTTGTGCAGAGCTGCTGGGACAGGAGGAGCTCCGTGAGAACCGAGCTGCAGAACCGGCTGAGGATGCCAGCGCAGAGGATCAGCAGGAGGCTGAGGACAGCAGGACCCCCCAAGGTATTTTTGGCTCCCAGTGAAACCAAACCCTGCCCCTTTGGGTTGCTGAAGCCCACAGACAACTCACAGCCTGCCTGTCCTTTTTTTTTTTTCCCTGCAGAGCAAATGGATGCATTATTTAATCAGTGCTTTTTCCATGCCTTAAAATGCAAAGTAAAGAAGTCAGATCTCCCTCTGCTCACCAGCACATTTCTAGGCAGCCACATGTTCTCCTGCTGGTACGTGGGAAGGAGATGGAATTGGGATTTGCATGCTGGGATTTGGTCTTTAAAACATGGAGATTGAGTGGGATATTTAGGAAGAAGGTTTTGACTAAAAAGTAAAATCCAGTTCACTCCTGCCATCAAATACTTGGGTCAAATACAATCCTTACGTGAATTACTTGGATGTAAGGATTGTCCAGACCTGGATTTGCACTTGGGAGCCAGCTTGACTTAGCTGACATTGGTGTCACCATGGTTTAGTCACCTGAGTGGCTGCTTGCCTGCCCACAGGAACATCAGCACTAATTTCACTCATCACATTCTACTTATCAGCTTCTTTGGAGTAATTCTTTCTCTGTGTGATTTGTATTCCCACTGTTAAGAAACTTCTAGCATAAGTAGCAAGATTTAAGAAGAAATGAAGGGTGACTTATTACTAAAGAACTTTTAAAAAATCCATTTATAGCCCTGCTGGAAAACAACTGGACATAAAGAAATCGAGCTATAAGAAGGTGAGATTTTTCTGTTGGTTGGGGGTTTTTTGGCATTAATTTTAGTAAGAAACAGAAGGAGAGGAAAAAGTTTAGAACGCAAGAGCAGGAGTTTAAAATGCTTGACTCCACATTTCTGATTGTTGCTTCCTTCAGTTCTCTAAATTCCTGCAATGCATGCAGCACCAGAAGATCTTACAAGTGAAGGAGCTGAGCAAAGGTGTGGAGAGCATCGTGGAAGTGGACTGGAAACATCCAGAGTACGTAGAAAATCAGAGTCATCTTTAAAAGAGCTGGGAGTCTCTGAAAGAAGGGAGTGGGATTTGCTGTTTCCAGCTCTGTTTCCATCCCTTTTCCTCACACCAAACAATTCCTGTTGCAGCATTAAAGCATTTGCAGTGCCTGAAGGATTTTCCTCAGCCTCTGCTGCCCAGGACAGCAAGAGTGAAGACAGAGAACAAGTGTACCATGCTCCTGAAATCATTCCACTTTATGGGGTCTCCACAAAAATGGTCCCACTCTTTCAGGAATCTGGACACAGGTAAGCAAAAAAAAGAAAATGAAGAGAGAGACCAACAGAACTGCAGCTGCTGTTTCTCTCTTAGTGAAACAACCCAACACCCAAATACTTGAGTTAAAAACTCTCTTTCTCTTCAGAAAAGGCAGCATCCTCTCAAGCAGCGAGGTGAGAAACATCATCATCAACTACGTGAAGAGTAACGAGTTGGTTGATGAAACAAACAAAAAGTAGGTACAGGTGGGACTTTTCCTGCCCTGCTTCCACAGGAGAGGCTGAAATTAGAGGATAAAAAGTGACCTGGTTTGCTCCCTGCGTGTGCTTTTGTTTTGTAGCTTTGTAAAGGTGAATGCTGTTCTGTGTGACTGCCTGTTGGATAAATCAGAGCAGGAGGAGATCTCACACCTTAAATGGGACGAACTCTTGAGCAGGTGATTGTTCTCTCAATATCCCTTCCCCAGAACTGCACAGATTTATTGCCTGCAACTCAAAGCCCCGTGGTGGGAGCTGCCTGATTTGTAATTTCCTGTAGATAAATGGGAACAAGATCAGATCTCACACCTTAAATGGGTTGAGCAGGTGGTTGTTCTCTCAGTGTCCCTTCCCAGAATGACACAGATTTATTGCATTGTTCAGGTGCCTTGAACGACTGCAGCCCTTGCACCAGGTGACATTTTTTGGACAAGAACCCGTGGTGAGGAAAGGAAACATTGAGCCCATCGACATCAGCATAGCCCAGAGATCATCAAACAAGAAGGTAAAAAAAGACAACTAAAATGAGGGGGGAGGGTTGAGCAGATGAGATGCCCAGATCCTGAGGGCAGCTTTGGCAATCATTAAACCCTCAGCAGTGATGTTCCCAGTCATCATTAAACCCCATAGGTGACAATTATCAAGAACCTTGAGCTGTATGGTCTGGACCCGCAGTGTGTGGCCAACACCCTCCAACAAAAGGTCCAAGCCAGTGCCACCATCACCCCAGCACCAGGAGCAAAGGACAGAGTCCAGGTCCAGATCCAAGGCAACCAAGTCCATCATCTGGCCAAGATGCTGCTCGGTAAGAGGATTCTGGAACTGGGCTGGTTACAGCAAAATTGAGATTTTAATTCTTGTTTAATTCTTCCTTATCTGAAGTGAGCTCTCTCTCGGTTGTGTTGCAGAAGAATATCAGCTACCTCGGAAATACATCCAGGGCCTGGAGAAGGCTCCAAAGCTTGGCCGGAAGAAGTAGGAGAAAAATCTTCTCCAAGGATTGCTCAGATCTCATTATTTATAAAAGTGTTTGCTGCCAGCACATCAAGGATCATGTACAGGCCCTGCTCATTCCAAAATGAGTCCTGGATGTTTACAAGGTCTGGAATTCACCCCGATAATAATATTGCTCCACGTGTTCATTTTTCATAAAAATAAAAAGCTGAATAAACCCCCTGGCATCATCCTTTTGTGATACTTTGTGGAAGTTGACACCGAAGCACTGGATGCTACAGTGGCTTTTGGGTAGTTTAACATTCTTGCTTTGCCTCTTTGCTCACGGGTGTGGAATAAACTTCCACTGAAATACCAGAAAAATACATTCCAGCACAATCCTGGGACAGTGCAGCGTGTTCTGCCATAGATTGTCAGAAGTAAAACCCACTCGGGTTTAGATTTTATCCTTGTAAACATTTCCAGGTATTGAAATCAGACACTTCAGCACTGAGAATTCACTGTATTAGCTGGGCTTTTGTGGTTTACATTATTCTTATATATAAAAATACATTTTGATGTAGGACACGAGCTATAATTTATCACAGGTAAGAGCTCTGTCAGCCCCAGCTAAAAGATTAAGATTAATGGAACACTTAGGTCAGATCTTACAGGGGTGGATGTTCTTCAGCTCTTTAACAGCAGGTTGGGAAATTTAAATTCACCTCCAGGAAGGATTCCTGTATTTCCCTTTAGGCTCATCCATGGAAGTTCCATAGCAGGGCACCAGAAAAAGAAGGCCAAGAGATGTCTTTAATTACTGACAGTTTTATTATCATTGTCTCTTACACTGTCTGCATGTGAACAAATAGTTCCAGAACCTTCAAAAAAAGCTGAGAGTGAGACATTTTGTAAAAATGCCATAGAATCACTAGGGAGTAGTAAAAATAAATTACAGCATTGCAAAAATGCATTTCACTTTGCCATAGAAGCTCTACTATTCCATCCTATACACATTATTTTACAGGTTTTACAGTAGCCATGGAAAATAAACTCACACGACCGAGGCGAGACAATTGCTAACCAAAGGCACTGCCAACAGGATTTTGCGCTTAAAGAAGGGGCAAATACTTCTAGAAACAGCTCAACTGACCCATGAGAATCTGAGTTTCGACACCCACCAACTCTTCAGACGCCCCTCATCTTCGAAGAAACCAAAAGAAAGAGCCCTCCCGGTGGCAGGAGGTTTTCAGCAGCATCCACAGTGATTGCATACGAAGCCATGCCTTCTACAAACTGTCAAAGACATGCTGGGGCCAGGAAGGGAGAGGGGACACTCACCAAAACTCACCAAAAAAAAAAAAGAAAAAAGAAAAAAAAAAGGAAAACTGCACAACTTTTAGCCAGAAAGAAAAGGGATTTCAAACCAAGCGTGTGGCTCTTCCCTCTCAGAACCACTGGTGGAACTGAAGTATTTATACGGTGCTGTCAAGGCTCAAAGCACCAGATAAATGGTATTTAAATGACTTCACAAGTGAATGTGAAGTGCTAAGTCTGCTTGTAGCTGGACAAACAGCCCCAGAGCGTGGAAAGTGCTGCTCTGTGGCTGCCAGCAGTTGTTAAAGGTCATTGGGTGTAGAGTACAGTACAGCTGGAGGCTCTTCTGCACCAGAGCCCTGCGAGCAAACCCTCACTGCTGACCAGAACAGGAGCTGCAACTGAGCTTGGCAGAAAGTGGCTTTCACACAAACCGAGGGCTTGAAGTGATGCAGTTACTCTCGTGTGGTTTAGAAACAAACATACTCAAAATCTGGAAATAAAAATCCCAAGCAGTCACCTTCCAGAAAGAAACAAAACCAGTTCCTCATCCCTCCACGGACACAACGGCCTCGCCACCCCAGTGCTGGGGGCACTGGGGGGACAGGAGGGACGAGGCCTCTGCACAGCTTCCTCCTTAGCCCAAACCCAAAGTTTTCACACTTAAGGGAAAAAAAAGGCACTGAGGTAAATTTTAGACTCCTCCACGTTCCCCAATAAGCTGTTGCCTCCCCTCCCACTGGGTGCAGGTGGGATCCCAGCAGCGCAGTTGAGCTCAAAGGGGCAGCTGTTCATCGAGTCCACGCGAGCCCCTTTCCCCGCTCCATCCCGACCCAGCATTAACATTCCCTGTTCTCTGCGCTCTGCTGTGGTGTAAACAGAGGGAGGGCTGGCCCTGGGTGTGTGCAGCGTGCTTGGGAACAAGCACTGAGGGTAAACATGGGGCCTGTCCTCTCCCAGTGGGGATCCCTGGAGCATTCCCAGCCCGGCAGCGATCCCCGCGTGGCATCAGCACCGTGGAGCGAGGGCAGGGACCGAGCCTGCAGCTCCAGGACTCTTCTGAGGGATGCTCGGCGTGGTGGGAGCCCTGAGACAGGCAGAGAGGGACTTGCTGTCCTCTCCTAACTCCACGGAGAGAGCAAATCCTGGGAAGCTTCGTGGACATGCAGGAGAGCACCAGTTGAGAGTGGGGAGGGAGGACAGGGCGCAGGGAGGGCGTGACAGGGACAGCAGGGCTGGGACAGCACTGCGAGGAGGGGGAGCGGGAGGAAGCACAGGTGGGGTGAGCAGAAAGCATCCAAGGACAATAATTCCCTTACCTGGTGCCACCTCCACACCCCAGCCCTGGTTGGGGCTCCTCTCCCTCGGGGCCAGACGCGTTCAGAGCTCAAAATCTGATTTGTGAAGGGGTTTTGAGCTTCCCTGGGTTCCTCTGGTGGACACATTGCTAAACCCTCACTACTGAGCCCTCAGCCTATGCCCCAACCATCACCTTCCCACTTTTCAAACGGAATTTCTGGAAACATAGGTCCCAGTTCCCACAGAGCAGAGAACTGGTGAAACACTGGCTAACTTAGCATCAGGGATATTCACTGTAATTCAGCTCTTTTCAAAATTAGAAGTCAAATAGAATCAAAATGAATGGTTTTCCCGGGAATTACTATTACCAAGTTGCAATCATATTTACTAACAGACTGTTGTGGTGTTGCAGCTGCCTTGGTGTCATAACCTGACATTTCCCTGGCTGCCTTAGCCCTGAACAAGTCCATCCAGCGTTGGCTACAGCTGCAACACTCACGTGGTTTGGTGCAACAACCTCCTCCCCTTCTGCTGCTGCTGCTTCCTGTGCTCTCCTTACGAAACCAGAACTGGGCCACGAGGGCACTGTGGGCCACAGCAGCTCCAAACAGGAACAAGGAACTCGCTGGGAGGAGCAGGAACAGCAAGAGTTGCCCTGCTCCAAACTTCAGCCAGCAGATGGGTCCCGTTGGGCGTCACACCGAGAATTTTCCACGGAGCCTCTCCAGCGGATGGCACGGCTGGAAAGCCAACCAGCAGCTGTGCTTGGTTTGTCGAAGCTGTTTTAAAAACAGGCTTCCCGTTCTTGGACTGGCTCTGGTCCTGGGAGAAGAGGTTTCAGAAGAAGAAAATGCGATAGGATGGTTTTAGGGGTGCTGGGAGCCAGTCCTCATGGAAGGTTGAAGAGGGAGAATGATGACTAAGGTGTCCTGAGAAGTCTTTTCATTTAAAAACAGTCTCTAGCTTAGTCTGATGCCCGAGGCCTCCTGAAGGTTATCCAGGTTTGCCTCTGGCTTCTTTCAAGGTCTCTTGCAGTCTCTGTTTGAACCTCTCGTACTTCCTGTGCACTTGCTGGATTTTGTCCTTCTCTTCTTTGTCCAGGATCATCAGGAAGTTCTGCAGCTCTGGGATGGAGAAGGCGTCCCACTGCAAAACCAGCAGAAACAGAGGGGAGGTGAGCACACACCTCGTGGGGTTTGTGGGCTCTTACCTCTGAATCTGTGAGGAGGAGAATCAAAATACATTTAAACGTATCTGATCTCCGGGGATTTTAGTCTCATGCTGTGAGAGAGATGGGATAAGGGGCTGAAGGACCATCCCAATCCTCCCCTCCCACAGCACGGGAAGCAGAACCCTGCAGGATGCAGCAGCTCCCAGCATTTTTGCTTCATTGGGGTGGAGAGCAAGATTTCAGCCAAAAACTGGCTGTGAATTTATTACCTGAGTGTCCCTGGCTTTTACTTAAATTAGTGGATGGCTTCTAACAGTGTTCAGCTAATCTAATTAGCGAGGATTAACCCTGGGGCGGCACTGCTGGGTTCCATAAACAGATTATGGAGTGGCCATCAAAACTGGTCTCAGCATTTTCACAGCTCGAGTCTGAATCGTTTTAAAAACCAAGATCATTTAGGAGCAATAAAAGACCAACCCAGCCCTCTCAGAGAGAAACAGCCCTTTTTGTGCTGCCTCTGCCACACATCTCCCAGCTCTGCCGTGTGCTCCACGTTCATGTGAAAAACAAAGAAAAGAGTCACGGACGTACCTCAACTTCCCCCGTTTCGTTTTCCTTCAGCACAAAGCTCAGCACATCCGTGTCGGGGCCCGCCAGCAGCCGCAGGTACAGGGGGTACTCGGTGAGAGGGAGCTTCTGGAAGAGCACTGCAAGGGGACAGCACACACCCCCAGTGAGCTCGGGGCTGTCAGGGCAGAGGGAAGCTCAGGAGGTCAGCGGGAGCATGGAAAAGGATGCTCAGGATCACAGTGGAGGGGGCTGAGTCTCCAGCACAGATTCATAACAACCTCTGTAAGGTCTCAGGTGGTTCCAGCTCGTTCTGAAACCAGAATTCCCCGTTAACTTAAGCAGCGTCACCTCCTGTGGAGGTCTGGCCGTTGATTCACCTGGATTTAGACCTTGCCTGCCTGACACCCCAGTGAGTCCTCCAGGACACCAAACAGAAGCCAAACTCACCACCCCAGGGAGAGCTGGCAGGTGCCAGGCCCCGAACTCACCTTGCCCATCCTTCCGCATCTCCTTGAAAAGTGCAAACTTCTGGGGGTTATCCACCACCATGAACTTCTTCAGGAGCCCCTGGATCACCTCGCTCACCGTGGTCGTGCTGCTGATGTGGAGCTGCTTGATGGCATCCAGGGGCAGGTAGAAGGAGGTCCTCTTGTCCGTCATCTCAGCCAGGTTCACCTCCTTGAGGGCATCGTAGATGGACTGGGGCCGGATCCCGGCCGGCACCGTCACGGGGCGGCGCAGCTTCAGGTGCACCTTGATGAACCCCGTGTACGTCCCATCGTCGTTCTGGAGCAAAGCACACAGGGATCAGGCTCCGGGGAGCTTTTCCAGTCCCTTTTCCACCACAAGAGGCTGGTGTGCAGCGTGGGGTGACAGCAGGACCTGCCCCCGCTCTGGGAGTTCCAGCCTTTCTTATTAATCACGTCAAAAATACCCCATAATTTTGGGACAGTCACTACTGACTTTCTCTTGGCAGTGACTCCTCCCTTCCTCTCGTCTGTGGGATCCTGTTTCATCTCAAACCAGCCCTGCTACAAGGCACTTATGGAAATTCCATTACACAGAATTTGTAGTTGCTCTTAATTTGAAACCCCTGGTTCAGCAGGATCTCCCAACCTTATTCCTTATGTTCCACTCCCCATCTAAGGGATTCTCACACCTCCATGTAACAAATCATCACCGGAGATCAGCTGATCCCACCACAGGCCTCTTACCCCAACCTCAGCTCCACAAAAATGCGGGAATCAGGAGGAAAGCCTGGCTCTGCACAGTCCACCCGGGAAGCCTGGCAGTGCTGAGGGCAGAGCACCTCTCTCCAGAAAGGTTTTGTGTTTCCAAACCCTCTTCCAAGAGCTGCTGAGCTGCAGCACCACAGCCCCAGTTCCGCCGTGACTCGTCCCCACCGCAACAACAGGGGCTCATCGGCTTGGGACAAGGCTTTGTGGCAACTCACGGCCAGAGATCAACGCCAGGAGGGAGGGATGGAGGCAGGGAAGGGTTATCTGGAGTGTCAGCGACGCTGGAAAGCCAAGCAGGAGGAAGAGCAGCGTGACAGCCACCAGCCCTCTCGCCCCGTGACACCTTCCCCGCAGGCTGGCCCCGTTCAGAGCCCACAGAAACCAGCACCGGCGGCTGCGTGTGAGGCAAAACCAGCCCAGTACGTACCAGTTTCATCAACAGGCAGTTGGTGACCTTTGCATTGTACTTCTCAATCTTCTGCTTGATCTCCTGGACGGTCGGAGGCTCGGGTTTTTCTTCTTCTACCGTTTGTGTCACATTCTGGAATCAGAAGAGCCGGGCTTTAGCTGCTTGGTGTGTTGGGTAACGCTCCATCTGCTCAGCTCCGTGCCTTCCTGGGGAGGCAGGGACGGGTCCTGCACAGATCCCGGGCGGGGATGATGCAGGTGGGGATGGTCCCTGAGGCCAGCAGGCCGAATGTGCAGGATGCCACATCCCAACCCCAAACCGCCTCTGACGCCGGCCACAGGCAGTGGAGGGCACCACGAAATGCACCAGCTGGTGGCACGGAGCAGTTAAACATCCCAGGGCAAAGCAGGACAACACAGCCGGCCTTCAAAACCCACCTTCAGAGCAAAGCCACCTGCACCTGTGAGCATTTATTTACTTCTTGCAATGCAAGAACAAAAATCCCCATCCTATTTCCAGTATTCACAGCTCTGACTCCCCAAAACTCAAGCAGCTTCCAGTGGGCTCACCCAGGCAGAACCTGGAATTAAAACTCTCACTGCTCTTGTCCAAAGCTTGGGAAATTATAGCTCAGAGCAATGAAAGCACACGAGCAGCAGGCTGGCTGTGTGACTAATAATAAATCAGGCACTGCAGGGCCAGTCCAGGCATCCCAGCCCGTGTCAGAAACTGCTCCGTGCCTGCGTGGGCTCACCCAGAGGGGGACAGAGGCTGCTGCTCGCCCAGGTTTGGGGGAATTTCCTCCAAAACCAACGGATCTGACCCGTAGGTGGGCTCTAGCTGAAGGCCACCCATGGAAATGTCACTAAGGAATAACCACAGAATCAGTAAGGTCGGAAAAGATCTCTGAGATCGAGTCCAGCTGTCAACACAGCACCATTTAACCATGTCCCCAAGTGTCACATCCACGGGCCTTTAGAACACTTCCCTGAGCAGCCTGTTCCAACGCTTGACCACCCTTTCATGAAGAAATTTTCCCTCCTGTCCAATCTAAACCTCCCCTGGCTCCCCTCCAGCCAGGAGGGCAGGTCTCCTCCACAGCGCTGCCTGCCTTATCTGCTAGATCTGCAGCAAACAAGCCTCTGTGTGTCTGGGCAATGCTCAGCGGGCTGGATCTCCCTGCTCAGAGCTCTGCTGCCTTCCCAGAACTCCCCACCTTCCCCGGAGACGGCCTGGGAATGCGTTTTGTCAGCTCTGCCTGGAACTGCGCGCAGCGCTCCCAGATTTTATGTGGGCTTGCTCAGAAGTTGGCATTAGCAGGGAGCAGAAAGCGTGAAGGGATGTGCCATCAAGGCTGGGGAGGCTCTGAATGAAAGCTGTAACCTCTGAGAAGGAAAAAAAAAGGGGGGAAAAGGCAGCTCGGGGAGCAAAGCTTGTCCCTTCCCAGACAGCCCCAGAGCGCACGCGACAAGGACGCAGCAAGCTGGAAATAAGCCAATACTGCCCAAGGCTACCCATGGTATTTTTTTCAGGAGGAGAATCAAGCAGAGGACAAACTGAACCCCTGGCTGCAATCTGGCAAGGCAGCTGCAGTGCTGGCACTCGGGAGCCCGGGACTCACTGGAGCAATTCCCCAGTGACAGTTCACGATTCCTCAATTTCCACCCCGGAGCAGCAAACAGCTCCAGACCTCTCGAGACACCCATGTGGAGCCGGGACCCCGGGGACTGCGCTGACACTGGGGTGCAGCCTCCGTGGTCACTGCCTTCCCTGGGGCTCCGAGAGAGGGAGAGGGGCTTTAGAGTGACGGGAAGTGGGTGATGGCTTTGAACTATAAGATTTAGATGGGATATTGGGGAGGAATTGTTCCCTGTGAGGGTGGGGAGGCCCTGGCACAGGGTGCCCAGAGAAGCTGTGGCTGCCCCTGGATCCCTGGAAGTGTTCAAGGCCAGGTTGGAGCACCCTGGGACAGTGGGAGGTGTCCCTGCCCAGGGCAGGGATGATCTTCAAGGTCCCTTCCAACCCAAAGCATTCTATGAAAATAAAAGCAAAGCTGCCCTGGGTTATTTGAGAATGGCACGTAAACATCCCTTTATCAGAACTCCCCTTCATCAGTCTGTCAGAGTCCTTTGGCTCACGCTGCACCTCACAAGCCTTGGCCACACACAGGTGCTGGGCTGGTGGGGGAGTCTTTACAAATCATCTTTAGAAATCATGCCCAGGGTTGAGATTTTGAAAGTAGCATGATGGAAGAGGAAAAAACAAAAAAAACCCCTTCCCTATAAGTTAACAGAAGATGAACTCTCAGAAACCCTGCACTTCCTCACATCACCCCTGTCACAGCACTGACCCAGGCACAGCTGCGCTGCCCCTCACCAGGGCTGGTCCCCACCCCAACCACACAGGGAGGGAGGGCAGGGGACCCCCAGGACTGTCCCCTCCTGCACACAGAGAGTCGGAGCTGCAGAGATGAGGGCACCACCCATCATCCATGGCACAAACACAGCCCAGCACAGGCAGCATCCATTCATCCATACATCCATCCATCCATTCAGCCATCCACACATCCATCCATCTATCCACACATCCATCCATCCATCCCTCCATCCATCCACCCATCCATCCCTCCATCCATCCACCCATCCATCCCTCCATCCATCCACCCATCCATCCCTCCATCCATCCACCCATCCATCCCTCCATCCATCCACCCATCCATCCCTCCATCCATCCACCCATCCATCCCTCCATCCATCCACCCATCCATCCCTCCATCCATCCACCCATCCATCCCTCCATCCATCCACCCATCCATCCCTCCATCCATCCACCCATCCATCCCTCCATCCATCCACCCATCCATCCCTCCATCCACGCATGGCAGAAGCAAGCACAGCAGCCCTGCCTGTCCCTGCAGTTTGCTTCTCCCCAGCAGGGCAGGTCCCTCCCTCCCCTGGTGAGATGTTCCCGGCCGAGGGACACAGCTCGTGCCAGCAATTAAAAGCTGTGGAGCAGCTCGGTTTCCATGGAGGAACACGGCGCAGCAGGGCCGCGGGAGCCTGGAGCGCTGCCCCAGGGCCTCGCAGCAGGCACACGGCAGATGAGGGGGGCTTTGGCTCCCCAGAAACCCAGATCACTCAGAGCAGGAGGGGGCCTGGCTCGGGAGCACGGCACTGGTGTCACACGATGTCACCGCACCGCTCTGTCAGCAAACCCCTGCCCAGCTGTGGCGTCCTGCTCTCCCCACAGCGGGCAGCTCGGGTGTACCTGCAGCCTGCTCAGCCCCCTGCCAGCTCCCTTCCTCCTGCACCCTCCTGCTCCAGGGAAAGAAAGTTTTGATAATTTCTTTCGTGCAGCCATCCCACCATGGGCACAGTGACAGGACAGTCCCCGGGTGAAACCTGGGGACACACGATGAGGTCACAGGACAAAAATTAAGGCAAATTCCAGCCAGCTGTGCCAGAGGGTCCAGAGTGGGGCCACCCCAGCTCCAGGAGCTATTTAGGGCTGGGGGAACCCATAAGGGCACTGGGGATCCCAGGGCTCAGCTCTTCACCTCTTCTTGCCATTTAAGTGATGCTCAGGCCTGGCTGCACCACGAGTCCCCCAGGCAGGGACCACCCACCCATCCCAGCCCTGCACACCTCAATATTCTGCCTTTCTGTCTTCCAGCCCCGAACCAGCCCAGCAGCACCAGCCCTGTGGCACAGGAGCCCCGGGAAGAGCAGCCACAGCCTGGGAAGAGAAGTGCTGCTCCTCCCCCAGTGCGCGATCAGATCGGCCACTTCTTAATCTTCACAAATCAACCCCAACCTCCGGTTGTGCAAAGTTTCTGGTGCAGAATCTGCAATTCTGGCTAAAGGGAGAAAAACAGAAGCTTTTAACCATAAACCGTTGCCACATTTCCTGTTGTACCGGGACAGGATGAGACGGAGCTGAAAACAAAACCACATCTCTGATCTGCACCTCCACCCTGGCAGGCACGGCTGGGCCTGCAGCTTTCCTGCCTGGAAAACAGGGAAGAGCCGGCTCGGCCATGCTGGGGGATCACCTGCCCACGCGGCCTCGGAACACGGCACCCGCGTGGCAGCCAGAGGAACCGGCACATGCCACCGTGCCACCGCCCTGTGCCACCGTGCCACCGCCCCGTGCCACCGTGCCACCCTCCCGTGTGAGCGGCAGGAACACCACGGGAAGCCCGGAGCTGCCAGGAGGGCTCCACGCCTGCTCCATGGAAAACCTGCTGCACAACATTGCCCAGCCACGGGTGCCAGAGGTTAAACACGCTGGCATCGCTCGGACTCAGCAGCCGAGGGCTTTGCCAGCCCTGTGGCACTGCCATAACACAGCTCGTGGGTGGTGGTGGCTGCAGTGACACAGAGACCCACGGGCTGCCAGGGCAGAGTCTGGACACGGTGATTTGGGACACCCAGAGCAGTGCAGGACCCACCTGTGCCCTCCACAACCCCCATTATTGCTCAGCTGTAAGAAATACCGACTGGAGCCTCAGCTGGCACTTGGGCTAATGCTCCATGGGACAAAGGCTGCCCGGGATGAGCTCCGGGAAGGGGCAGGACCGTGGCACACAAAGCCCATGGCCCGGGGCTGGGCAGGGTTCACCGCCCCGGCCTCCTCTGTGCAAGCCAGCACTCAGCTAATGAGCTGTAAACTCCTGCCAGGCTTTTATGGACGGCCCAGGGGCCATCGAGATGATGGTGACAGCTCTCAAAAGAGTTCTAAGTGACAGATATTTCCATTTAGAAAGATGCCAGGAGAAACACATCCCACATTCACAGAGCACCCTCCCTACAGCCTCTCACCTTTGCAAGTCAACCCCCAACTTAAAAACCCTTTAAAAGCCCCCAAGGCAGCAGCTCTGCACCATGCTGGGCCTCTGGTTTGGGAACAACAGCTCCAGGTGGGATCCAGGAGCTGTCCCACCATAGCCCCACGCCAGGAGCTGCTGGGTGGTCACAGCCTGGATGCTCAGCCCAGGAGCTGGGAGAGCAGCAGCTCAGGAGCTGTGGCTCAGACCAGAGGTGGAAAAGCAGCAGAGGCAGAAGGTCCGAGTGTGGCCACTCCTTGGAGCCAGAGGCACGTCCCTGCAGCCTCAGGACACCATCCCTGCACCCCAGGGACACCATCCCTGCAGCCTCAGGACACCATCCCTGCACCCCAGGGACACCATCCCTGCAGCCCCAGGACACCATCCCTGCAGCCCAGGGACACCATCCCTGCAGCCCCAGGGACACCATCCCTGCAGCCCCAGGGACACCATCCCTGCAGCCCCAGGGACACCATCCCTGCAGCCCCAGGGACACCATCCCTGCCCCTCGCTCCCAGCCAGGTTCCCTCACCAGCTATTTTGTTAATGGATCTGAAGAGCAGAGCAGTGGGGATGGATCTGGCCCAGCATCACCACATTCTTGGCAGTCTCATCTCGAGGCAGGAGTGGCCAAGTCCTCCCTGGTGTGCTCGGGCACAGCTCCATCACCATTTCCATCAGCCAGGCTGTGACAACTCGCATTCCCAAACCCTCGGCCCAAGCTCTCCCTTTGGCTCCTTGTTCAGACTGCAGGAGCGCTTCAGAGATCTCCTCGGAAGGGATTTTATGGCCTGGGGCATCAATCCTCAATTCTTTCTGCTTATTAAGGGAAGATTTGTCTTAAAGCACCAGAAAACAAAGCCTGGAGAAGCACATCCCAGCGTCCCTGGCTGCGGAGCCGCAGCTCGGAGCGGCCTCACCTGTGACCACAAACAGGGCCCAGCACACAGGACTGGAAGGAAATGTGAATGCTTCAAATTTGAGTCCAAAACGTGAGAGGCAACAGCTCGGGTCTGCAGCAGGGAGTGGTGGCAGCTCGGGGACACTGGGGACAGGGCTGTCACCAGAGCCGGGACATCTCTGCTCTCACAGAGCTCTCTATCCCTGCATGACACCCAACACTTCCCCTTCAACACCCACTCCCAGGGTTCACAGCACTATATTGGGAAAGGATCCAGCGCAGACAGGCAGGGGGGAGAATCACACAAGAGATCTGGACCGAAAAAAAAACCCCAAAAAACCTTAAATACCCCCAACAGTTCCCTCCCTTTGAGAAATTCAAATGAGGTGCTGTGGTTTACTTCAGAGTTCAGAGGAAAAGGCAGAAGACAGGAGAGCTGTGCCTCTCCAGAGCAGGGGAGAGGGATGGCTGCTGCATTTCAGAGAGGTTAGAGCAAGTGACGACGGGCTCAGTGTTTTGATTGCCATGGAGATTTCACTTAGAAACCGATTTTCCTGCCACAGCTCAGCTCAGCAGTGAGAGCTGACAAGGTCCTCACAGGGAGCTGCATCTCAGGGGGGTCCGGGCTGGAGCTCCTCTGCATTGCACCAGGCTGGCCATGCCCCCCCCAGCCCCAGCACCTGCTGCTTCCCTGCCCCCCACAAACCTGCCCTGAGCACCGGCCAGCCCTGGGATTAGGGGGCAAAGCTGGATGGGGTCTTGGAGATCAACTCATCCCCACCTCGCTTGGGTTCTGCCCCTCCTGGACTCCCCATCCCCGGACATTCCCTTTCCCCCTTCCCTCCCTGAGCCACCTCTCCCACCAGCCACCGATGCAGGACTCCAGGAGCAATTCTGCAGAGTTTTAAGCAATCAGGCTTCAGGCAGAAGCCACTGAAGCCATTCAGCTGGAGAGGCCCGAAAATGCAAAGTAATGGATCTCCAGGGACGAGGTCACATCTGAGATCCAAACCAGCTCTTTGCTAATGAAGAGCGATTTTGCTGATGGTTCTGAAAATAAAAAGGAATTACAGCATTCCTAGAAAGAGGCTCTTCAGACTAATACAGTTGTTTCAATCAGAAAAATTGTTCCTGTAATCCTACAGATCAAATCCCACTCTGGTAAGTGCCATGCAGTGGCCCGTGTGTCCCCTCCCACCCACCCACGTTTCCTCCAGAGACGTTTCCTGTGTCTTTCAGGACATGCATCCCTAAGTTATCCATCCTGAGCTTCCTCCTCCTGCCCAGAGCAGGCCCTGCCCACTGTGCCCTGTCCTGGGCTCAGGAATCACCCCTGGGCATCCCAGGATGGACGATCCTCACCATTCCCAAACACATCCAGCAGCTGAACTCACCCTGGGGTCTGAGCTGGTGTTCTCTGCTCATGGCCAGGGGCAGGTGGTGAAAAACAGGAGTTGTTGTCACTCACGGCTCTGGCAGGGGTGGAAATGTTCCAATTCAATAATTGCCACTTAAATAAGGTGCCAAGTTAAAAAGAGAGGACGGGGAGTGAATCAAAACCCAAGGGAGATGTCCATCACCACCTCCTGCAGGACCTGCACCACCACCGACTCCAAACAAGCCATGAACCCCCCCCCCAAAACCTTCTTCTACCAAGGCCTGAGCGTGGTTTCCACCTCTGTGAGAACCCACCTCCACACACAGGCCCGTTACACAACACCCCTTGGGTTCAGCAGCACGTTCCGTGTACGTGTGGGGGTTTTTTCATGCACAGGAACCATTTCCTCCCCACAACACCAAACCCCTGCAAGGTTCCATCTCCTCCGGCAGCCTGAGCTCTGCCACCCACACCGGCCACGTCCAGGTGTGAGGAGCTGGGGAAAAAGGGGCTGCGGCAGCCCCTGACCCCCCTGTGAGGGAGAGATCCCAAACAGCGACAGCACCGGGCTGATTTCCAGAGGTCCCCGAGGATCTGCAGCGGCCTGGCTCAAACAGAGCAGCTCTGGCTGCACCAGCACCCCGATCTCCTCCATCTCCTACACAAATGAATCATCAAATGACATTTAAAAACCAGCAGTACGTGTCAGTTAATCATAGCGAGAGGGAGCTGCTGGCTAGCGGGGAATATCCCATCTTAAACCATTTCTTCGGAGAGATTCAATAAAATCTCCAGCTGATCGAAGCTCTCCCTCCAGAGCAGCCCCCCCTGCCCAAGGAGAGCCCTTGGACCTGCTGCAGGAAGCCGAACCCCAAAGCACCTGCTGAGGATTGCAGCTCTGCAGCCTCAGGTGCAAACACGGCAGAGGCTGAGCAGGAGCACGTCGGTGCTGGTGGTTTACAGGAGGATTTTCAGTGAAAAAGCTGCTCCTTGGGCCAGATTTGATCTCTGGGTGCTGCAGGGCTCTCGTTCTTGTGTGAAACTCCCACTTCTGCAGCAGCGCCTTCTCCTTTTATGCTCAGCTCTGGTTGGGGCCCCAAAGTTCATGACAGCGATTTTTAATTTGTTATTTTTTAAAAAATAGACGTTTTAAAACTGTGAAGCAGCCTCGTCAATGTTGCTGAGACACAAATCTCATCCTGGGTGAAACGCTGCCCAGCCAAACCCTCCGTCCTTCCCCAAGGCAGGCACACACAGCCCCAGGCTCCCAGAAAAGGACCGCGTTCATCATCGCGTTCATCAGCTCACAGATTAATTCTGCCCTGAACTTTCCCCTCCACCCCACAGGTGCAATTCTCACCCGTGCTGCAGATTCGGCCAGGCCAAAGCACAGGTCCCCGCCGGGGAGCCTGACCCGCGGCTGAGAGCAGCCTAAAGGCTGCCGGAGGATTTCACCCGACGCTGGAAAAAACACACCGAGAGCCGGCTCCTCCGGCGTGAATCCCCGGGGAACGGGGAAACCCGGCGTGGAAAGGGCAGAGAAAAACCCGCAGCGGTGCAGACCCCGCACGGGAGAGGGCAGAACCCCCTCCCCGGCGGCAGCAGCTCTGCCCTGGCTCCTGCACGGGCTCGTTTTTGGCAGCACCCGCAGCCAAACGTGCGGGAGCCCCGGCACCCCCCGGCCCTGCGCACCACCTGCGTTACCTTGGCGGGGACCTTGCTCTGCGCGCTGCGGAAGAACGAGGTTTTGGCCGTGAAAAAGCAATCCTCGAGGTCTTCATCCAAGCTGCAGTAGCCGCTGCTCATGCTGCTGCCGATGGTCATGGGAGCCGGGCAGAGGCGAGGGGCTGCGGGCGAGCCGGGGGGCTCGGGGGGCCGGCGACCATCGGGGTCCCCGCTGCGGCTCCGGCGAGCCCCGCGCTCACATCCCCGGCTCGCCGCTTATCTGCAGTAGCTCCTTCTGCTCATCCTGCCGAGCTATTCCTCCTTAACAGGCAGCCGTGCCGGGTAACCCTTCCCTTCCCTCGCCTGCTGCACCCGCCTCCCTGCGCAGCGGCGCTGGGGCAGCATGGAAGGGGCAGAGCTCCCAGTTCGCTCCCAGTTCTCTCCCAGTTCGCTCCCGCTCCGCTCGCCGCTCCCCCACTGTCCCGCGCAGCAGCAGCATCGCCTCCCCTTCCTGCCCTCGCCTCGCAGCCCCGGCCACTTCCTCTTGCAAAATTTCTCACCCAGCTCGCAGCCGAGGTGCTGGGCTTGGCCCTGGCCCCTGGGGACCCCTGGCACCACCTTGGGGACCCAAAACGCGGCGCCCCGGCGGGCTGGGGGCTGCTCCGTCCCTGTTAGAGCATCCTCGGGAGCTGCCCTGGCATCACCTTGTGAGGGAATCGAGAAGGGGGGAGGCAGTGAGGACGCAGCTCAGACCCTCCTCGGGGTGCCAGGACCCCCTGGCCATCACAAGTGGGTGCCTCTGTAGCTGAGTTTAGAGCAGCAGGAGCAATTTCAGCACCGAGACTGGGGCAGCTTCATCTGCAGCCCAGGCAAAAGCTGTTCTGGGTCCTGCTTGTGCAGCAGCTGTGACCTTCCTGCTGGGTGAAGATCACAGGGATTTGTGGGGCTGGGCAGGAGAAGGGCTCTGCTCCCCACAAGATGCCATGGGCAGGGACACCTTCCACTGTCCCAGGCTGCTCCCAGCCCTGTCCAACCTGGCCTTGAACACTTCCAGGGATCCAGGGGCAGCCCCAGCTTCTCTGGGCACCCTGTGCCAGGGCCTCCCCACCGTCCCAGGGAACAATTTATTCCCAAAATCCCATCTCAACTTGCTCCTCCAGCTGCTCCCACAGGACTCCGAGACCTTCCCACAAACCACCACCCAGCACTAAAACCTCTTCCCCTCTTGACAGGTCGCAGATGTTGCTCCAAACCCTCCCATCTGCATCCGTTGAAGGACTTCAATTGCTACAAGGCTTTGAGAGCTCCGTGCCCACCACAGCAGCATCCCGTGAATACAAACCGGGGTGTAGACAGAAGGACTGGCAACATCTGCATCTCAGAAGGAGGAAGGCAAGGATCCAAGTGGCTTGTTTACAGAGGGAATAAATAAGCCACGTTCTTATGGCAGCGGCGCGTTCCTGCAGCAGCGCAGCCCCCTCGGCTCCACAGGGATAAATTTAGAGGAGAAAGAGGCTTAAATTGAGCATGTGCAACACCAGCAGAAAGTGAGGGTTGGGAGCATCGGCACTGGGGTCTTTTATGAAGCCTCACCCCAAGAGTTTCCCAGGGGAACCAGGGTGCAGCCCCTGGATGCTCCGTGGGATTCTCCAGGAATCCCTCATTTGTTCCTTGCGGCCCAGCTGCTTGGGACATCGGCTCCATAAAAAACCCAACAAAGCCAAACAAACCCAATAACGTTGACCCCTTTGTTCAGCAGCAGCTTCACTTGATGGTTACCTGCACATCAGCCCCCCAAAACCCCAGTGACCCCGGTGACCTGCAGCAGTTCCCAGGTGGGAGGCACACAGCCAGCCCTGCCAAATGCAGGGACCCAACTCCTGGAGCTGCTGAGACCCGTGGAGGCTTTTGGCGGCTTCAGCAGGGTCTGGATGTCACCCTGGGAGGCCGGTCTGGGACCCAAATGGAGCACACTCCTAAATGCTTAGCTGTAGGATCAAAGCCCAAATTATTAACGCCTGGTGTTACATGGTAACAGGACTGAAATAGGTGATATTAAAATAGTTATTTCAGTGATGCTTCCACTTTGCTTAATTTTGATAATACGATTTAATGACTTCCAACTATGCCAGCTATTAATTTTTCCGTGTGTTTTCAGGCCTCTTCCCCTCCTGTGCATTCAGGCATCCTGTTATCTCCCACTGTGTACTGACATTATTCTCCCTCCATCCTCCTCCTTTCCAGCAGCAAAACCTGCCTGACCAACAGAAACGCTCCAGGAACGTGGCTCAGATCGAGCAAACCTGGCAACGATTTCCCCCTGCTTATCCATTATCCATAAAGAATGATGGAGCTTTGCTGCAGTGATTTACCCTTAACCCCCAAATCAGCCCCCTCACACCCCCAGCACAGGCCACGGGAACCCTGCCAGGGATTTGCAGCGCTGAGGATTCCGAGGTGCAATCCCCAGCCGGGGCTTTGGGATGGGCTTATGGATTTCTGTCTGCTGCTGGGATTGGAGAGACACTTTTGTTCCCTTGGCATGAGGTGCCTCCCCCTCCCCGGGATGACACCGGGGCCGTGTCAGGGTGATGGATGGCCACCAAGCTCACGCTCCCTGTTCGTTATTAGGCCCATCAATAACCCTGGCTGGGGTGATCGCCCTGAAGATGAAACTGAGCCCTTCTTGTTTTTCCAAGAGCCCAGCATTGCTGGGGGAAGCCCAGTGGCATCCAAAGGAGATGGAACCACACACAAATTTAGCTTCGCCCCCTCATACAAACACCTGGAGCAGAGAACCCACTCTGAGCCCCTTTGTCAGGCATAAATTAGAAAGATCAATCCCATCCCACTTCAGACCCCTCCTGACCATTTAATTCCGAGCAGCAGCTGCCCAGCAAGGCCAGAGCTTGTACAGCAAAGGATGGATGACAACCAAACCCCACACACCCAACAGAAACCCCACATTTGCCTCTGAAAAAGTGCAAAATGTTCCCATCTCCAGGTCCTCCACGGAGAGGGATATAAACACGGGGTTGTAATGAGGGAGAGAACAGAGAATCACAGAACCATCACGGCTGGAAAGGACCTTTGCCTGTATCCCACCACAGCCACTCAGCCGTGTCATGAAGTGCCACATCCGCTCATTTTCTGAACACTTCGAGGCACGGTGGCTCCACCACTTCCCTGCAGAGCTGTTCCAAATGTTTCCAAAAAGCACCCAGAGCCCGAAAAGGCTCCATCCCAGCCAAATCCACTCCGGGCAGGTCTCTCAGCACTGCCTTAAGCTGGCAGCATTAAGTACCTCACATCTCATGTGGCGTGGTGAGAGCCCCCCTGGCCCCGCAGCCGGTCCCACCCACGCCGGAGTCCCAGACACTGCAGGACCCCGGGGGGATTAAGGCAAAGCCTTCCGGAGTAACCCTGGGATTACTGCACATCCCTAACGCGGGGTGAAGAGCCTCGATGCCCCGGGACGACTGAAACGCTCAGAACTCCAGATTCCCTGGAGAAATCCAGGCTCGTGCCCTGCACAGCGCAGGGAAACGCACCTCTGCTGCTGATTGCCAGGCACGGAGCACCCAGTGCCGGGAGGGTTTAATCCCGACCCTGATCCTGCTCGGCAGGCGCTGGGATTGGGGCGGTGTGGGCGCTGATGTCCCCGCGTGGCACCGCTCTGCTCCAGGTGACAGCAGCTCAGGTGACAGCAGCTCAGGTGACAGCAGCTCAGGTGACAGCAGCTCAGGTGACAGCAGCGTTTTAAACACGCCACAGCTCCACGCACACCTTTCTGGGAGGGAGGGGATGCCCACCTTCCCAACCTCCCTCCCAGCAGACCGCGCCCACCCAGGCAGGGCACACGGGCACCTGCAGGTGACACCTCGGTGACACTCACGGGCTGAGCCCTGACGAGCCCTCCCTCCTGGAAAACCCTTTGGGAGCAGGAAATCCGCTCTCTGGAGGACATTCCATGGGCTGTGCCCCCCTCCCCGAGCCCCCTCCCCGGCGTACCTGGCTGCAGGGTGGCAGGAGGGTGCTCTCCGGGGACAGCTGGCTCTGCCACGGGCCCGGCCGGCGACAATCCAGCTGGATGAGGCTGCGGCACTCCTGGTGACACGTGTACCTGCAGTCTGCAGGGACAGAGAGGACGGCGTGAGGCACCCCAGAGCTGCAGGATGGGGCTGGGGGGCAGTGGGGGAACCACGGGGAGGGACTGGATTGCAGCCAGAGGGATTCCAGCACGGTCAGAGCTGGAGCCAGGCACGTGTCCCCGTTCACACTCGTGTCCCCGTTCACACTCGTGTCCCCGTTCAGGCCCATGTCCCCGTTCAGGCACACTCCTGCAGGTGAGGAGAGGCACCAGAGTACCTCATCCAGAGCAAAAATTGCTCCCACGCCCTGTCCCCAGGGAATGCTGCGCTCCTGGATGCGATGGAGCAGCACAGCCACATTCCTGCCACGCACCCCGCTGCCTCTCCCCGACCCGCTGGCACCCTGACACGGAAAATGCTCCCATCCCACCAAACCACGGCGTCCCCACCGGCCAGCTCTGCTCCTGGGAGGTGCCACCTGCAGCAAAAGCCTGGCCAGTGCACGGGGAAAGGATCCTTCACCATCTTTGTACTGGACAGAGGTCAAAATATTTAAGGTCACTGAATAGCACAGAAGGGTTGGGGTTGGAAGGGACCTTAAAGAACATCCAGTTCCACCTCCCACACCTTCCACTGTCCCAGGGTGCTCCAAGCCCCATCCAACCTGGCCCTGGACCCTTCCAGGGATGGGGCAGCCACAGCTTCTCCGTGCCAGGGCTTAAACACGAAAACTTCAAGGGCCAGCTCTGGTGACAGAGGTGAGGATCGACCACCTGCAGCCCCAGATCCACCCCTGGAGAGGGCAGGGACACATCCCAGCCCCGGCAGAGGCTGTGACCTCCCGTCCCCAGGTGCAGCAAGGCATTTCTGTGGCTGTTTCCTTTGGATGCTGACCCAGTGTCAGCCATTAACCCGTTCGTGCACAGATGACTCTGCACAGATCAGCTTTAACCCCTTCAAGCACAGGGTCCTGCTCACCCCCAGCTGCAGAGGGGCACGTTTGGCACAGCCAGCTCCAGTTATTTATCCCATATTCATGGCCATCACTCCCACAGCCCCGTCCCTCAAAGCCCCAACTCCTCCCAACCCTCCCGACTGCACTGAACAACCTCCTTCCACTTTAACAGCCCACCTGAGCCTTTTAATTTTTAACTGCCGCACAAACAGCCTGAAATTTACTTTTTACACTGCCCAAAATTCCAGAGCGGTCACCAACCTGGGGAAAAAAAATAAAATGCTAAAAGCAAGGCAAGAGAGCTCACTCCACAGAGGGAGGCGAGCGCCTGTCCCTGCACCAGCCCCGTGACCCTGCTGAGAGCCACTGAACTTGTATTTTAAATACACTTCTTCTTTCTTTTTCTCCTTTCTGTTTTTCCCTTTTCCTTTTTTTTTCCCCCTTTAGCATTTGGGTCATTGGTTTTGAATATCTGGGGCTTGCAGGAAAGCAAAGGAATATCCCATGTTTGCTCTGGAAACTGATTTCTGCTCAGCTCTGGTCAATTCTCCAGTGCCTGAGAATGAAGGAGAGGAGCTGAACCACTGCTGGGAGCTGGTGCCTGAGGAGGGGGGAGAAACATCAATCTCCGGGGGAAACAGGGAAATCATTTATCATTTAACATTCATCAGGCGTGAGCTGTCTGTCATTCTCCTGTTCCAAGTCAGTTGTCTCAAGGAAGCCTGGGGGGAAAGCAGGGAGACTTGGCTCTTTTTTTCCTCTTTTTTTTTTTTTTTAATTAGAGATAAGCTGCATTACGCAGTAATTTAATGCATGACCTTTCCAGCAGCTGGAACAGCTTTTAACGGGGGGACGTTGGCCAAGTCTTTGCTGGAGGTGCCAGCTGGAGAATGCTCCAGCTGTGGGCTCACCTGAGCATCTGCCACCACCACCACGTCCCTCCTGCCCCTGTGGCCCCAGATTTCCAGACCTGGGCAGCCCCAGCAAAGGCAGCCGAAGGTCTGGCACACGTGATTTGGGCCACAGAAATGCTCCCAGCACCCCTCCGGATCAGGCCCATCGGGGCATCTCTTTGTGGGATTAAAGTGTGACACCTCCTTAGTCACCGTCGCCTATTAACAGACCTAATCACCCGGGATCCGGTGGGGAACGCTAATTTTAGAAACCCTGCACAGCTTTAGGAAGCAGCCACGTGACTGGTTTGCCAAGAGGAGCAGGATGCCTCCACTTAGGCTTTAAGATAATTTCCATTCCAGTCAAACAATGGGACACTTGGAAATGGAGTTTCCTCAGAAAGAGAAAGATCAGGATACTGTGAAAATCCGTGGTGGCTGAAGGGAATTTCCCTTTCTCCACAGATAAAGTGGGGCAGAGTAACCCAGTCCCATAAAAATGCCCATCTCAATTCCTAAACACGGGACTGCAGTCACAGAATGGTTCGGGTTGGAAGGGACCTCAAAGCTCCTCTGCCACAGGCAGGGACACCTTCCACTGTCCCAGGGTGCTCCAACCTGGCCTTGGACACTCCCAGGGATGGGGCAGCCACAGCTGCTCTGTGCCAGGGCCTCCCCACCCTCCCAGGGAAGAGTTTCCCCAATCATTCTGCCCACCCCAATCCCCCCATTCCCACAGACCCCATGGGGCATCTTCCAACTCGACGTGACCCGTGTGGGAACGGGGACAAAAGGAGCAGGGAGGCCCCACAGGTGTCTGAGAGCTGGGCCAAGGTGGCAGAACCGAGATTTGCTCCATTCAGAACTCAGGAACCCTTCAGGGGCTCACACACCCCGAGGTGCAGGCTGCACCTGAGGCTGGGTTTTGTGAGCTGTGCTGCTCGAGGCGCTCCTCCCGTGCCTGACGTCACTGGGGTGACCTCGGGGGTGGCAGCACAGGATGTGGCCCTGTGGCTCTGAGGGGACAGGGCAGGACCTGTGGCACCACCGCCAGCACCCACAGAGCCAGCCCAGGGAAGGGTCTCAGCCCTCCTGCAAAGCAGGTTCTGCCCCCCCCGGGGCACTGATGCAGCCCCGGCCCTGCAGCTCCATGGCTGCAGCCTCCTCTCGGCAGCTTTAGGTCCAGACCAGATGGTTTGGGTTCATTTGTTTGCAAACACTGGTGAGTCCCGGGGGCCTGTGTCTGCTTGTCCAGGGCAGGCAAAGCCCCCTCGGTGACAGCCACCCCTCTGCGGGGTCCCTGCGGCATCCGGAGCCCAAACCCAGCTGCTGGTGGATGCTCCAGAGCCATTATTTGACAAAAACCAAACTCTCCTTTGGAGCAGCAAACGGGGCAGCAGCGATGGCCAGAGCAGGGCTGCAGGACAGCCAGAGCAGCAGCTGAAGCCAGCTGGTGCCACAGGTGTGGTGCCAGCCCCGTGCCCGCCCCGGTACCTGCGAGGCAGGATCCCCGTGGCCGGGCAGGATCCCTGTGGCCGGGCAGGATCCCCGTGGCCAGGCAGGATCCCCGTGGCCAGGCAGGATCCCTGTGGCCAGGCAGGATCCCCGTGGCCAAGCAGGATCCCTGTGGCCAGGCAGGATCCCCGTGGCCAAGAAGGATCCCCGTGGCCGGACAAGATCCCCGTGGCCAAGAAGGAACCTTGTGGCCGGGCAGGATCCCTGTGGCTGGGCAGGATCCCCGTGGCCGGACAAGATCCCCGTGGCCAAGCAGGATCCCTGTGGCTGGGCAGGATCCCCGTGGCCGGGCTGTGCTCAAAGCAAACCCTGCACCCCAAAGAGCAGCAGAAAACCTCCAAAGCCAGCCAAACACCCCAAATCCCCACCACCACCTACCTCTAACCAGCAACACCTCCCTGCTCGGCCTCCTCGGCAGGCGCAGTCCCGCGGACCAGGGCTTGGATTTGGGGAAATGCCTGAAGATTTTACGGATTCTCTTTGTTACAAGCCCGAAGCAAGTGGCTGCTCCCGCCTTCCCGTCCGTCATCCTCGGGAGAGGAGGCCAGGAGCTCTCCAGGCACGTTCCAACCCCAAATGCTCTGGGATGCAGCAGGCACAAGTCGTGTCTGCTCCCACGAGAGGCCTTTTCCCCCACGGAGATAAAGCCCTGACATTGTCCATTTACAACCTGCTGCCATCTGACGGGGTTATTTATTTATTTTTCTGAGCAGGGAGCGCCGCTCAGAGCTCGTGCATCTCCTGTAAGCCATGGAAAACTTTCTATTTCTGGGGCTTTTTGCTTGATAAGATAAAATAACCCAACGGAAGAGATTAGAGAGAGAAAGCGCAGGACTCGGCCGTGAGCTGGGAGGTCTCTTCCCGGCATCCTCTCTTCCCTCTTTGCTGCTTTTCCCTGCAGCCTTTTAAAGTTTGAGGGATAAAAAAGTCCCCAGTGTTTAATCAGAGGTTAAAGGAATACACTGAGATTAACTGTATTTACAATATTGATTTAAACTCTGCACACAGTTCAGAGAGGCTTGTAGAGCCTTTCACAGCATCTGTGGAAATCAGGGCATTATGAAAGAGAGGGAGAGCGACTTTTCAGTGATAGGACAAGGGGGATGGTGTTAAACTAAAAGAGGAGAGATTTAGATGGGATATTGGGAATAAATTCTTCCCTGGGAGGGTGGGCAGGCCCTGGCACAGGGTGCCCAGAGAAGCTGTGGCTGTCTCTGGATCCCTGGAAGTGTCCAAGGCCAGGCTGGATGGGGCTCGGAGCAGCCTGGGACAGTGGAAGGTGTCCCTGCCATGGCAGGGGTGGGATGAGATGAGCTTTGAGGTCCCTTCCCACCCAAAGCATTCCATGTTGATCAGTTACAGCTGCACCAGGTGTCGTCTGATGGGGTGGGACACGAACATCAGTTTAACAACGCCCCTCAAATCTCTGTGCCACTCCATGACCTCTCTGCCCAGGACCCCCCTCACAATCAGTTTCCAGCATCCTGCACAACACAGGGGGTAACAAAGATGGAATTTAACCAATCCTAACAATCACCCCGAGCAGCAAAAGCAGGGAGTCACCACACGGGACTTTCTCAGCCCCCCAGAGAGCCCCTGTGCACATCCCTCCTTCCCACACCCCGACCAGCAAACCCCACTGAGCTTCGCTGGGACGAAGCGGAGGGAGAAGCCCAAAAACCAACCTGCAAGGTAAGAGCTGGAGCCTCGGCTGGTGTCTCTCTCCATAAACCCTTCCCAAGGCACTGGGCTGGAATGCAGCAGGAAACATGACCCTGGAAGCCCTGAGCCACCCCACGAGCCTGTCCCGCGGCTCTGGGCAGGTGCCCGTCCCTCCCCACAGCTCCATCTCCTCCCCGGGAGGAGCACGCCCTGCCTGGGGCAGCCGCGGTGGGCGGGAGGCACCCCCGGACCCCACCCCGTCCTCACCCAACCCCAGCAGCGCCCGCCCGGCCAACGCCATCCCCACCTGCCCGAGTCACCCGGCAGCAGGAAAAGCCTCAGGAATCTGCCTGGATCAGCTAAATGGGACAGAAATGCAAAGTGCTGCGGGTCCTGGGAACTGCCGGCGATTATTATTTACAGTGGCGAGACTGGAGGCGCGACTGAGTGTGGGAGGACGGGGTGGAAGGAGAGACACGAAAAGCACCGTGTCCCAAAGAGCGACGGCGGTGTGAGCAGAGCCCCGTCCAGGTGAGGCTGGGCTCGGGAAAGAACTCGCTAAAGAACTCGCTAAAGAACTCGTTATCTTAAGCAAACGGCTTCTGGAGAACCCAGTGACATTGGAACTGAAGTTTGCTCTACAAATTAGAAAGAGAAATGGTGTTTTACCGACTCCCTCCTTAAGGAAATAGGGGCTGATTCAGCGCAGAGCCTGAACACAGAACGAGCTGCTCTGCGAGATAAGGGCGGCTCCAGGCCAGAGGCACAAACCCCATTTGGATGCTGAGGTGCTTTACTGGGCTGGATCGGTGTGGCAAGATCTGCACATCAAAAGCTGGCTTCAGGTGTGACTGCGTCTGCAGAGGGGCCGGACACGCTCTGAGGTTTCCCCCGAGGGCTGCCCCACGAGCAGCCCTGCCCACAGGGAAGCACGGCGAGCTGGAGCGACTTTCCTGCAGAGAAGCCCTTCAGCCAATAATGTGTTCTTTTGATAACACGGATATCAAATATATTTGATTTTTGGTTATCAGAGGCACCGAGAGCCGGGGAAGCCCTTGAGCCATTCCCACGCGGCGCCCACCCAGCGCTGCCCCAGCTCCGAGCCCAGCCTGCTTTCTGTGCTGTCCCAAAGGCCAATAAAACACGCAGAGGGCTTTGAAGCTGCCTTAGTCACCGGGACACCCAACGCTGCACCCGCCCCAGCCGAGCTCACCAAACACCCCACAGCTTGTCCATCCAGCCCCCTGCTCCTGCCCTGCCGGGTGAGGCTGGCAGGAAAAGCTGCTCCCCAGCAGTGGGACAGACATTTACACCCCGACACGGAGATTATTGACTTTACTACTGACTCAGCTCTGAGAGGTGCCAGCAGCACAAAGCCACGTGCATTAAATAGGAGATGTTCAAGGCACGGCATAAAATGGCAGAGCTGCTCCTCCTGCATTCCCTCCAAGGCTGGAAACAAGGATTCTCAGGGAATGCCGGTCGGATTTGCTCCCGAGCTCCCACCTCCCCATCCTTTGGCACTGACACCACTGGGAGCGGGATGCTGGATGTCTGTCCTGCACGGAACCTGGGACACTCCGAATAAAAGCAGGGAGAAAAGGCTCCCACGTCTCAGGCAACACCGGCATCAGCCTCAGGTGCAGCATCCGTGGCCAGGACTTGGGTTAAAACCAGGGAAGGTCCTCCCCGAGCCTCCTTTTCTCCAGACTGAGCAGTAAATAATGATAATAAATAAATAAATAAACGCCACTTTCCCATTTCACTAAATACAACCAGATCTGATGTAAATAAAAATAGGCCAGAGCTGTACAAACAAAAACCTGAGTCTCCTCGGGCTGCAAGTCAAAAGCAAACAAGCAGCAAGTCTGCATCAGAAAGAAAAAGAAGCGTTCACCAAGGGGGGAGAGCACGCCCCGTCTGCAGCTCTCGGGCATTTTTAATGGGAATCACCATTGGGATGACAGGGAATGCAGATACGAGTGTCCCTCCCCCCCATCCCGGTTGTTTGGGGAGTTTTTGAGGCAGAACTACTCCCACAGTCTGCATAATTCTCTGAAACGAAAAGGGAAATAGAGTTATTTAAAATCTGTTTCAATGTAAGTATGGAAAACATCCTGCCAGAGGAGAAGTCCCTCAAAACAACTATTTATAGCATTTTGCAACACCACAAAATTCTGTGAATTTAAGTCAGGATTTCAAAGTACACGAGCCAGGACCTCACCTCGCACCTGACCCCAGTTTTCAGGGGCTGGCGAAAGAGCCTCGACAAAGTTTTTTTTCCCCTCAAATAACGCGTATTTCTCCTAAACTCGCTCTTTCTTTAAGCACGCTCATTCACACATTCCCTGCAGCGCGCCGGGAGCTCCCAGCCCCGGGGAATCATCGGGCCCTCAGCAGGTTTTGAGGGAATTAATCAGGAACATCAGGCAGAGAGCAAAGGTGCACCCCAGAAATCAGATTTACATCCCCCCTCGTCCCACCAACGCCCCGCGCCGCGACTCCCCAGCCCCGGCGTGTCCCCGTGTCACGTCGTGGTGGCGGCTGGGTTACATTGGATGAGCAGCGGTCGCTGTTAAAGCCCTGGCAGCAGGGCCATATGGTGCGGCTGCCTCTCGGGTCGCCCTTCATCCCAAACGGCACCGGGAGGCACGGCCGGGAGCCCCGCTCGCCCCGCGCCACGCAAATCCCCGCCAGAAACGTTTAATTGATTCCTAATCTAAGGAAAGCCAAGCGTAAGAAGCAGAAGTGGCTGAGCCAGGCACTAATTGCCCCGGTGAGGATGGCGCTGCTGCACGTGCCTGGCATAACCCTCCCAAACAGCCCCAAAAATGAGCGGGGACGCGGCTCAGCCCCAAATTACCGCCGGCACCAACTCCCCGCCCTCCACACCCGCTCTGAGGGCACCCTCACAGGTGCAGGTGATTCTGTGGGCACAAACCTGCGGGGAATGGCATCAGCGTTAACACCTTCTGCTGAAAAGCAGGAGGCTCAGCTGACCCCGACCAGCAAATTTTCAAGTCCCTCAAGCTCCAGCAGCTGCATCCCAAAAGAGTTTCCCCTCAGCCTGAGGGACTGAGCTGGGCAGGAGCAGTGTCACAGCCAGCAGGGCTCAAATCCCCAAGTTATCAGTGACATTGGGTTTGCTAAAACCTCTTCGTTTCCCCTCCTGCAACGACTACCACGGGTCACAGCTCCCCGGGGAGCGGGAGCAGCACCCCGGGACAGGGGACACGGCGCGGGTGTCGCTGCACAGCCTCAGCAGAGTCACCTCGTTCGGCCCCTTCCCACACGGGGGAAAGATGAATCTCTGCTGCAGAGCACGAACAGCTCCAGCACAGCACGGATCCGGCACGAGGAACACGCGTCTCGGTGCATCTCCCCGGCGCAGCTCCCTCACCCCGGGAGTTCGGGCAGAGCTTCAGGCAAATTTACAAATTCTAGAGGACTTTACCCCTCACTGTAAAGCTTTACAAACACGAACGCTCACTGCGAGCTGCCGATGCCAACCCCGCCCATGAGCCGATCATCTCCTCTTTCCTGGAAAAGCTTCATTTTCCAAACCCGCCCGGCAGCACCGCACCCGCGCCCACCGCCCGCACCCGGAGCCCCCGGCCCTGTCCCTCCCGATGCGCAGCCCCTCGGGACCCCCCCAGGGGGAGCGAGGGGACTCGGCAGGTCCCCGCGGCACCAAAGCGGGACCCTGAGGGGTGCAGAGCTGGGGCGAAGGGGAGGGAGAGGGTCCGGGAGGGACAGAGGCGGGGCAGGGTAAGGGATGCGGGACGGCAGCACCGGGCAGGGGTGCGGGCAGGGTGGGGGTGCGGGACAGCGAGGGGCAGGCAGGGGACGGGCAGGGGACAGGCAGGGGACAGGCAGGGCTCAGCAGGACGCGGAAAGGCGCGGACAGCACTCACAGTCGCAGCGCAGGGCGCGCTCCCGCACCGCCTCCCCGCACAGGTCGCACCATCCGCGGCGCGGCAGCCGCGGG
>VZTA01027028.1:204078-314404 GCA_013398855.1 Mohoua ochrocephala
ACCGGGACCGGCCCCGCGGGGCGCCCCTCCCGTGGGGACCCCCTCCAGGATCGGGACGCTTCGCACTCGCACCCCACGCGCGATGTTTCCCCGCGGAGATGCTCCTCGCCGTGGGATTTCCCGCTCCGCGCCCCGGGAATGTCCCCCGACAGCCCCTCCCCGGGAATCCCCGCTCCCCTGGGACCTCTCCCCGCCGGACAGGCACCCCCGCGGGGTCTGGGATGGCCCGGGGGGTCCGTGCATCCCCCCGGGTGGGCCCGTGCATCCCCCCGGGGGTCCCGCAGCACGAAGCACAGCCGGTGCTTTTCCCCGGCGTCTCCCGCGGGTGCGCAGCCACGTCCCACCCGCTCTGCCCCGGCTTTGGGGCACCGCAGCAGAACGGGCAGCTGGGGAAAAGCCCCTCGGCCCCTCTGCAGGGCCAGCCGGGCTCCCGGGGCTGGGATACGCAGGAATTGTCTCCCCCGGCTGAGGCTCCCGGGTTGTGGGAAACGCGAAAGGGAAAATATCGCGGCCGAATCTTGAAGTGCTGCAGCTCGGAGGACAGCGGTGCCCGGGGCAATGCTGTCACCCCTCCCCCGGGCACAGGAGGCTTGGGGGGGCACGGATGGGGGTGCCCGGACCCGGTACCCCCTGTCCCCTGCCACTGCGAGGGACCCCTGACGTTCATTCAGACAGGATTGCCCCCGAGTTCCTCTGGTGTTTGGAAGAGCAGGAAGGCGAGGGGCAGCGCAGTGAGGGCACAGCTGGGCTGGGTGAATCGTGGCTTATGGGAAGCTGAATTTGACGTCTCCCATGTGCTCTTGAGGACAGGATAAGCCAAGGATATCTAAATCCTTTTCGAGGATTCTAATTTGAAGGATGGATTAAAACACTGGCTCTGAATTACAGCAGCCTAGTGCCATAAGCAGTCCCTAATAAGAGCTTCAAACCCAAGGAGGAATTATGCAGCTGGAAAAATTCGAGTTCAGTTCTGTGCTAAGCAGCAGGATTAATTTTTGGAAGGTCTTTTCCTTCCCCATTCAGGATCCTGGTTCGCTCATGCCTCCTCTGCTTCTGCTCGAGAAGAGCAGCAGATTTATCCCTCGGCAAATTGTTCCACAAAAATTTGGTGTCTTATCCTGTGTCCTCCACAAACTGTTAATTGTATCAGGAATCACCTGCAACAAAGAAAATTACTTTTCTGAGGGTAAAGGTCTGCCTGGCACCTGGCTGGGAACCTCCTAAAGCCATTCTGGATTTTCATTTTCCCAGCACCATCCCGGGACACAGCTCCAGTCTCTGTTCTGCAGCCTCGGGGGATAAAAATACTTAAATAAATGTAATATTTTCTGCTCAGCCTGCACGAGAGGCTCATGACAGTCGTTATCCTGCCCAGCCATCCCTGCAGGTATTCAGAGCTGACAGCACAGGGAGCTCTTTTAGGCCACAGGTTAAAATATTTTGGGGAGGGGAAAAAAAAAAACCCAAGTAATTAACATTGGCAGGAAAATTCCTGTTTCATTTGGATTCCAGAAGTCCCCTCTGCAGCTGCTGTCTTACAGCAGTTTAAGCATGACAAGGGCTATTAGCAAAAACTCTTTTTTCCGTTTGCCAAGAAATAAATCCCTTTTTGTCGAAGCCAAACATGTTCCAGGTCAAATGCTCAGCTGGTGCGAGTCAGTGCAGCTCCGCTGAACCCAAGGAGGTGCAGCAGGGACTCTGCCTGGGCTCCCTGCCCTGTTCCTACGGGAATATCAGTGAATTCCGGCTGGAATAAAAGTAATGTCCGTTAGAACTCTCCTTAGAATCCTAGAAAATTATTTGTAGGAGAAAAGCTTTTAAGCTGATGGATCAGTTCCACCTCTCCACAGCAAACAGTTGGGTTTGCCATTCAGGATGTTGGTTTTTATAATTAAAATGAATGGGGAGCTTTGGTGCCAAATTCCACCGGGGAAAGGTTTCCTGGGCGGGGGAGGCTCCTGGGCACCCTCGGCGTGTTCCTACAAGAAAGCCGGGCCGAGCACAGCCCTGAGGCTGCTGCTGCTCCTTCCTCCTGCTGCCTTCGCCGGGATTGATGGGTCCCGGCCCTGGGATGTGCCAGGATGGGTGGGATGAGCCCAGCAGGGTGGGATCTGCCGCCCTGCCCGGCTCTGGGATGTGCCAGGATGGGTGGGATGAGCCCAGCAGGGTGGGATCTGCCACCCTGCCCGGCTCTGGGATGTGCCAGGATGGGTGGGATGAGCCCAGCAGGGTGGGATCTGCCGCCCTGCCTGGCTCTGGATGCTGCAGGATGGGATGAGGGTGTGGGATGGGGGTGACAGCCCATAAATCACGCTGGGGACAGGCAGGGAGGGGTGGGTGAGGGGCAGCGTGGCCGACCCTTCCCACAAACACCTCCCGATTCCATCTCCCACTGCCGGATCCCGGCAGCCCCTATCACCGCTCTGCCCGGGCTGATAACCGGGGAATTGCGGCTCCTCATCAACCCCAAGGTCAAAAACCAGTCAGAAAACCAGAGCAGAATCACTGCCCCTGACAAAGGGCTGGGATGGCCCTGGTGTGGATGTCCAGGGTCCTCCTGCTGTTCTCTGTGCGATTCCCGAGGGACAGCACGTTAAAAGTGGGAATAATCCCTAAATGAGTGAGAGGAAAAAAGGCCAAGCCTCCTCTCCTTCCTCACCTGCCACAGTGATACAGAGAAGCCATAAAAACACCGAGTCCTTCAAGCGTTTTTTAAAAAGGAAAAGATAAAACCCCACTCAATTTTCTGGCCAAACTTCCAGAGGCTCAGGGCACTCGGAGCTGATGGGGGTGAACGTGCAAAGTGCTGGAGCAGAGAGGTAGGACACAGAGAGCTCCCAGAGCACGGAAATCCCACGGCTCCCGGTGCTGTGAATTCCCAGTGGTGGGAAGTGGTTTTGTTTCAGCAGCTGCACCTTCACCATGGCCCTCAAACGCTGGGAGTGGGAGCAGCCCCACCCAACCTGCAGGGACAAAACCAAAGGGTTTAGGTTAGATGGGGTCCTAAAAACAGGGCTGAATTCCCAATTTCTTGGATTTTTTCTTTTAAAACTCCCGGACATCCTGATGCACATATTCCCATTGTCCCTTTGCACTGAGAGACTCGAGAGAAGGTTGCAGAGGAGGAAAATCAGGGGGGTTTTCAGCAGTGGACGCTGGGTTTTGCAGAGATTTTCATCCAGAAAGAGAAAGCGTCTCCTTCCCCATGGCAGTGAGCAGTGGTCAGCGCTGGGCAGCACAGGGAAAGGGCTGGAAAGAGGGTGAAGAAATGACGGAGAAGTTCACGGCCAAAACTCGAGCAGCAGCTCTGGGTGCTCGGACTCACCGCTCGATGATGCTGTTGTTGAGCTGGAGATCGCAGGTGACCGACCTCATCTGCTCCAGCAGCTCCTGCATCCTGCAGGGACACAACCAGTCCTCATTCCTGCATCCTGCAGGGACACAACCAGCCCTAACTCCTGCATCCTGCAGGGACACAGCCAGCCCAACATTCCTGCATCCTGCAGGGACACAGCCAGCCCCTCATTCCTGCATCCTGCAGGGACACAACCAGCCCTAACTCCTGCATCCTGCAGGGACACAGCCAGCCCCTCATTCCTGCATCCTGCAGGGACACAGCCAGCCCCTCATTCCTGCATCCTGCAGGGACACAACCAGCCCTAACTCCTGCATCCTGCAGGGACACAGCCAGCCCCTCATTCCTGCATCCTGCAGGGACACAGCCAGCCCCTCATTCCTGCATCCTGCAGGGACACAACCAGCCCTAACTCCTGCATCCTGCAGGGACACAGCCAGCCCCTCATTCCTGCATCCTGCAGGGACACAGCCAGCCCCTCATTCCTGCATCCTGCAGGGACACAACCAGCCCTCATTCCTGCATCCTGCAGGGACACAGCCAACTCTAACTCCTGCATCCTGCAGGGACACAACCAGCCCTAACTCCTGCACTGCTCAGCTCCTGCTTCCCACGGGAGCAGCTCCTGCTGAAGGGCTGGGATGTCCCCCAGGACACCGAGCAGGGATCACGCCCAGCAGGGTCACAGTTTTCCAGTCCTGCGGGCACGGAGCACTCACACCCTTCCCGAGGATGAGCAGCAGGAGCTTCTGCTCCTCCCCAAGGAGCTGGGCTGTCCCCAGATCCCTGTTCCCAAAGACTCACCGCAAAGCCATCTCCTGGCGTGCCTGGCTCAGGGGGACGGGGGAAGGCACGGGAGGAGCCGGGGCCAAACTCCATCTCTCCGCCTGGAGAAGCCTGTCCAGAGCCTGTGGAGACGGAGAGTGCTGGCAGTGCCCACACCAGGGGTTGTCTGTGGGGCTGACCCCGGGGCAAACACTCAGAGGCACCCACGGAGTCACACCCAGCACTGCTCCAGGACAAACCACATAAAGCGACCCAAGGAGCGGGACATCTACCAGGACACGGTGCCCCAGCTCAGCAGCTTTGCTCTGGGAGCTGGAGGTGAAGCAGCATTTTCCCCCTGTTGTAATTCCCATTTATTGGGCTGTGCCAGGCAATCCTCGGGACCAGGAGCGCCCCTAACAGAGCTTTCCCCACTCCCTGCTCGCACAGCGGGACAAAACAACACCTCCAGCTCGGATCACCCACAAAGAACTGCAGCAAGGGGTTCAAAACCACTCCAGGGCTCCCCTGATTGACCCAGGAGAGGGGAGCAGGAGGAGGCTGTGGAGCTGCACCCCCGGACACCTACGCCCTGCAGGCACTCCTGGCACTCCGTCATCTCCACGCTGCAGGCGCTGATGCGGTTGCTGAGCCTCTTCAGGTGCTTCTTTATCTCACAAACTTTCCTGGAACGGAAAAAAACATCAACAAAGCTCCCGGTCAATGCTCAACATCGTTAATTTTTTCATGTGTTTTAATTGCACGCTGCTTCCTGCAGCCCTGTCTGGATTCAGAATCCTGAAGGAAAGCGAACGGGTCTCAGCAGCGCTGCAATTACAGCTCCAGCAGCCACCATAGGCCAGGTTATCCAAACAGCACTAATTGCTAATTAATCAAGGAAAGTTGCTTGTAAATGAGGCAGCTGAGGCCCATCACTTCACCCAGCACAGCCTGGGCCTCTTGTCCCTTGGAGGGCTGAGCATCTACCCAAAAAATGCTCCTCACACCCAGCAGGCACATCATGGGTTGTATAAAAAAATATAAATGTTTGTTTTGGCTTTAAAAAAACAAAGGAAAGAATATTTCAGGTGAATGATCCCCAGAAAAACAGGCACCACCCCACAAACCCAGGCAGGAAACAAAACAGGACAATTAAAACTGAAGTAACGAGAAATTAAAAATATCCAGCTGTGACTCATGGTGTTTCTCCATAAGGACAGGAAAACAGGTACAAAAATACCCCAGGAAAACGTGGAGGAGGTTTGTTCCTCCCTGTGAGCAGAGGCAAAACCCTGGTTTAGTGCAGACGGGGCTCCTGCACTGCATGGGTTTTGTGGGGCTCCACACCCGGGGGGGGAATCCCAATCCAAGACAAAATTCCCACTGAAACTGAGGGAGATTTCACTGCCTGTGGTGGGATGGGGTGGTGGGGGGACTATGGGACACAGTTCTTGTCCCCAGGGTGAAACCTGCCTTTGGGTGAGGGTTGGCAGCATGGAAACCCCTGGCGGCACAAGCTGGGGCTGGGAACGGGAGAAGGGTGGGAAAAGACTGGGATAAAATGGGAATGGGGCAGGGAAAGGGCTGGGACAGGGCAGGGAAAAGGCTGGGATGGGGCAGAGAGAGCACAGGGACAGAGCAGACCCTGCCCTCAGCTCCTGGAGCATTTCTGAGCACGTGAGACAACCTTCCAGCCTAAAATCCCCTCCACCTGTAACCCCAGCACGGGGCTCCTCCCCACCACAAACGGGACCAGGCCAAAAAATGACTTTAACTCCAAGGTATTGCAGAAACTCCTCCTCCCTCCACCCACACCGGCAGCCCAGGGGAGGCTGCTCCTCTCCAAAAGCAACCTTGCCGTGAAAATCCGACTTTTGCAGCATCCTCTCCCCCTCCTGAGCATCCTCTCAGTCAGTGCGGGGTGCTTCGCTCTTGGCATCATTCCCCAAGCACCAGGTTTAACAGAGAACCACCCCCGGGAAGCGGAGCTCTCTGTCCCAGCAGCAATTTTGTCCTGATGAAATCACCTCTCCCCCCACCCCAGAGCAAGGCAACAGCCACTCGAACTCCAGCTGCAAGTTTAGGGGCTTTTTTTAAAAAATAAACTTAAAATAGCAGGGTGGAACTATGGGGTAAGAGCCAGGCCACGCAGTGGGATTTCCAGAGGGCTCACAGAGCTGTCTGAGGGCTTGTCACCCCTCTGGAGCCCCTCAGCAGTTCCCAAAATCCCCATTTCCATCCCCATCCCCACGCTCCGTCCATGGCAGAGAGCTCTGGGAAGCCCTGACCCCTGGTCCAAGTCCCCTCTCCCAAATCCCTTTGGGGGCTGGTACCTCATCCTGCTGCCGTGCAGGGCCAGGGCCTCCTGGTACTGCTGGACACAGTCGTTCTGGAAAATGGACAGGACCTTCCTGGCCAGGCTCCCCAGATTCAGCCTAAACCCGGGAATAAAAGAGAGGACAGCATTATTTCCTCAAATGTGTGAAGAGGAACATCACAGGAGGCCTAAAGCTGAGCGGAGAAAGAGGGGCTGGATGCTCAGAAATGAATGACAGAGAAAACAGACCCTAACTGGGATGGGGAGGGAGGTTTTGGGGGATACAGTCCCCTGTCACCCCCCCCAGGGCGCTGCTGAGAAGTCTCTGCCTTGGAATTTAAGGGAAATGTTCAAGGTTAGGCCGAGCATGAAGTGAGACAAAGGAGCCTGCGAATGTCACCCTCCCTGCTGCACGCTGAAGTGAGAATTTTACTTCCTGCCTGTGCTAAATTCCCCTGGTTTTGGTGGAAAGTGAAAGGAGGATTCTTAAAGGCACAAAACCCATCGGGCACTTCACTCCCACTGGGAGTTCAGCAGATGGGAAAGCAGAGACACTTCCCAAAATCAGCCCCAAAGTAAATGAACGGCTTCAGACCAAGTCCTGTGTGAGCAACAGCCTGGAATGAGTTTGTCCCCTCATGGAATGAGTTTGTCCCCTCGTGGAATGAGTTTGTCCCCTCATCCAACACAGGAGTGTGGCCCAAGAGCAGCTCCCTGACCCCATCTCTGCAGAGCTTCTCCCACAGCTTCATCTGAAAGAGTTCATGGCTTGAAACCTTCACTGTGAAAGGCCCTGCAAGGAGGGACCAGCACAGGAACCACCTCCAGCTGCCCTCTGACAGCCTCGGGGACATTTTATACCCCTTTGGGATCCAATCAGAGCCACCAAACACCGGCCTGGCCTCAGCAAGGGGCAGGTCCTGGGGAGGGGAGAGGGTTGGGACTCACTTATCCAGCTTGTGGATTTGTTCCTCGTTGTAGCCCAGCCCTGGGGAGGAAAGACACCGTCACCACACGTTTTCCTGCTCACAACCCAGCACATGGGCAATTTCACAACACACAGAGGCTGCTGAAGGGGATTTTCCTGGCTCAGCCCCTGGGGCCACTGTCAGGACACAGAAACAGATGATCTACAAGGTCCTTCCAGCCCAAACCCTTCTGTGGTTCGAGGATTCCACGAAACAACTGCAAATCCCAGCAAAATGAAAACATCCATTTTTCCACAGGGACAGTGCAGGGTCATTCCTGCCTCGTGTCCCCGGCCCCAGCACTCACGCAGACACGTCCTGGCCTTCTTGAACTGCTTGTAGATCAGCTGCATCTTCTCCAGGCAGCACTCGATCTGCCGGATGCTGGAACGGGACAGGCAAGGAGGCGTGAGGCCCCTCGGGAGGGAGGGAGGGAGGTCGGGGTGGAATTGTCCCTTTGGGGTGGAATTGTCCCTTTGGGGTGAAATTGTCCCTTTGAGGTGGAATTATCCCTTTGGGATGGAATTGTCCCTTTGGGGTGAAATTGTCCCTTTGAGGTGGAATTATCCCTTTGGGGTGGGATTATCCCTTTGGGGTGGAATTATCCCTTTGGGGTGGGATTGTCCCTTTGGGGTGGAACGTGCGCCCACTGCTCCCCATGCCCGTGTGCAGGGACGTCACCCAGCACCCCCCGTGTGTGGGGTGGCACAAGGGGCTGTGCCCGGCAGTGGAACTGCTCCATCCCGGTGGGGACAGCGAAGCAACGCCAGGGACTCCACCACAAACCTTTTGTCTTCGTGCACTTGCTGCCTGTCCTTCACCAGCTCGGCCAAAATCCCATCCAGTGCCCCCTGGAAGTCAAAGATGCTGTGGGAGCACTGGGAGAGCTCCTCGTCGACCTGTGGAGGAGGGGAGAGGTCGGGAGCAGCTGCTCCGAGAGCCGTGGGTGCTCCTCGGGCTGGGGATGCTCCTCACCCTCTGCAGCCTTGTCTTCACCACGGCCACATCCACCCCAGCCGGGCCCCTGCTGCCTGCGGGAACGGCCTCGTGCCTGAGGAATGACAGAAAATGAATATTCCTGAAGGAGGAAATAACCCAGAGGCAGCTGTCCCCGGGGCAAAGGAATCCAGCCCGTGCTGGGCTCCTGGGGGGGCTGCAAAGTGCTTTCCTCGGGCAGCAACTCAGCTCTCAGAGCTCCAGATCTGAGCCACGGCGTGCAAAGTGCTGATCCGCTAAAAACTCGCCCTGTTGCGTCCAATTTGTTCCAAAATTGTTGGTTTTACACCCACTGGCTTCAGGCCAGCTCGGATGCCGTCTGCCTCCCTGCAGCTGGCACGGGAGCGCCGGGCTGAGCGTGGCACACGGGCTAAGTCAGCAGAAATGTTCCTGGTGCAGAGAGCTGGAAGGGCTGGGCGAGCCAGAACACCCAGCTGCAGCATTGCTGCTCTTGGCACCCCAGCCCCGAGCGCTGAGCTCAATGGGAACCATGTGTCCCTGCTTTCTTCAGATGAAATGGAAATTAAGGGACTTCGCTAAAATGGCAAAGAATGAAAGAACAGCACCCCAGCGGCAAAGAATTTGCCACTACTACAACAACAACAACAACAACAAAAAAAGCAACAGAAAAGCAAAATATCCGTGGGTTGCTTTGGATAAAATGGGTTCAGCTCGGCCCAGGGCAGCTGTGTGGGGAAGGGGAAGGTTGAGGGCAGCCCAGGGTATCTCCATAATTCAGTGGAGACTCTTTCAAGGAAAGGGGACATCTCCCCATGGATGGTGGGAGGTGGGTGCTGGATCCACGGGAATGCAGCCCGGCCCTCCAGGGCTGTTTGCAGGGAGCAGGGTCAGTGACGGGGGCCAGACCCCTGCAGGGCCCTGCAGCTGGTGCCATCCTGCTCTTCATTTTACCCCAACGCAATTTGACTTTCCCTGGAGCTGGCAGCAGCCCTGGCTCCTTCCTGCTCAAGGGCTGTAACAGCCGGAGCACCCCAGAGCAGGAGCCAGAGTCAGGAACGACTCTGGGCTCCCGTGAAACCAGGGACTGATCATTAAAAACCGAAGCAAAGAGGGAGAAGCAGCCAGAGTGGCTCATTTCCCACGCAGTGAAAAAGCCTCCTACCTCCCAGGTACCAGCTTATTCCTGGCATTTTCCTTACTCCTGATTACCCAGGCACCTTCGAGAGCCCCTTATCTTATCAGCCACAGCCCAGAGGCTGCGAACCCCACTTACAGCACGTGTGTCTTCACCTCGGTGAGCTGCAGGCAGGCGAGCACGGAGTGAGCCCCCCTCCTCTGCTCCAGAATCCGGGAGCACTCCGTTTTCAGGTTCCCGCTGCCAGGAGAGAAAACAGCCCCTGCAACATGTGCTCCCCGGAATCACAGATCCATCCCGGGGCCAGCTGCGTGGGAAGGGGGTGGGGATGGAGCCGGTGGCTTCTCTTCACCTAAAATTGGGTGTGGCTGCTGGTTTTAGGGTCTCTCACCCTCTGCTCACTGTCCTGCCCCAAAAGGAGCTGGTAGGGCAGTGAAATTCACCATGGGATCGTGGAGTGGTTGGGGTTGGAAGGGTCCTTAAAGCCCATCTCATTCCAACCCCCTGCCCAGGCAGGAACACTTCCAGAGATGCACACACAGTGGTGATGATAATGATAACCCTGCCCTTTTTACTCAGCCTCTCCTAACCTGCAAAAAGTGACCCAAAAGGAACAAAAGGGGACAGGAGCATCCTCCCGACACTGAGGGGTGTTGGACACCCTGCCCCTCACGCCCTGCTCCCTCCCAGTCCCCCAGTCCCACCATCCCCACTGGTCCCACACTACATGGGAGAGGCTGGAAAACCCTTAACCCAACACCCAAACCCCTCGGTTCTGGGCAGGGCCACATCCCCCCTCTGTCCCCCCACCAGCAGTGGCTCTGTCACTCACATCACCCAGTGGAGGCCCCTGGCCAGCAGCTCCTGGCCGCGCCGCAGGGCCTGCCCCACGCGCAGGGTCTGGTGAGCGGCGCCCACGGCGCTCTGCAAGGCAAAGGGCACTGCCAGGGCCTGTGCCAGGGGCTGCCCTGGCCCCCTGGCACCCACACCCACCTTGGCTGCGCTGCAGTCGGCCACCAGGTCCACCCTGGGCACGAACTTCGGGAACTCCAGCGCCGCTGCGAACACAGGCAGGGGCGGGGGGGGTTTGTCCCCAGCTGTGGCTGTGGGCAGCTCCCACCCCGCCAAACAAACCCTGTGGCCACTCAGGATTTCTGCCTCGATGCTGGAGGCTCTATGCAGCCCTCCAAGATAGTTTGGAAGCACGGATGAAGGTGGGAATTCCCTGCACAGCCCAGCGTAACGTGCGGCCGTGGAGCACCAGCACATGGCAGGGGAAAACTGACCCTGAAAGCCCCTAATCCTGCTCCACCTCCTGCCCTGCCCCAGGGACCAGAAACAGGAGTGGGAATTGGCACTGGGAACTGGCATCAGGAGTGGGAATTGGCACTGGGAACCAGTACTGCCTGCTGCTGGAACTGGGTCACCACTGGGAGTGGAGACTGGCACAACCTGACAGTGGGAAAAGCGACCAGTCTGCTGAACTGGGAACCCCGCTGGGAACTGGGATCCAGGTCCAACACTGCCCAAGCACCAGGACCTGGGATGATGCAGGAAATGGGCCCATCACCCAGCTGGGAAATGGGAAATCTCTCGGGATAATAACTGGAACAAATCCCTCTTCCAACAGCCACTCTCCTGCCGTGACACTCACGGTCTCTGTACCGGACCCCCACCACGTCCTCGGGCTGCTCAGAGGTGCTCAGCAAAGTCAGGGGGCTGCACTCCGTGGTTTTGCAGAAGTTATGAGCTTGTAGATTGGGATCCAGCTCGTACAGGTGTCCTTCAAAAAAATATTCTTGGTGGTGAGGGACTATATTTGTCTGTTTGAAGACGGCGTCTAAAAACTTGGTGGTACTGAAATGGAGAGAGAAGTGAAAGGATGGGGATGAGCAATGAGGTGAGCACACACATTTCCATCACTTTAGCAGCCTGCTGCCCTCAAAATACCAAAATGTTGGTATTTTCTCTTAGCAAAATGTCAGACAAGGGCAGCAGAGCCCCTTGGACACCTCCCTGGGGCTCTCTGTGCACCCACAGCTCCGTCAGTGCCCTCCCAGCAAAGGCTGGTGTGAGCCTGGTGTGTTCTAACCTGGTTTAGGAGCAGTGCAAAGGGAACGGTGCTGCCCCCAGGTCCCCCTGTTAAAGTGAGGGGCTGAGGCTTCCCAGCTCCGCTCCCAAATGTGCCCCCAGCACGGCCTTACGTGTTGTAGGAGTGGATGTAGATGCGGTGGGAGGACGCCTGCTGCAGGGAGAACACGTCCACCACGATCCTGTGCAAAATGTCATTGGTTCCTGCAAAGAACTGGTCGAATCCCCAGCATTTCTCCTGATCCACCTCCAGGATATTTGCCAAGATGGGGATCAGCTGGTCCTTCAGGCCCCTGCAGCAGCGACAGAAGAAGAGAGGTCTGCATGGACTGGTGTAACCTCGAGTCACAGACACGGTGACTGCAGGGCCACTGAGAGCCACTGCCCTGCACCCTTTTCCTGGCTGGAAAGCACAGGCCTGGTCTGAAAGCTGTGACACCTGAGGAGGAAAAGTTCCTCTGCCTTGTTAACCCCCCCTGTGCTGTGTGAGGACACGGGAGCTGCAGCCCCAGCAAGGGGCACTCACACGGAGAGGCGGCAGGTGATGGGCAGCTCGTAGCTCCACTCGATGTTCCCGTTCTCCTGCCTCTGGATGCCCGCGATGGCTCCGGGAGGCTTCTCGGTGGTGATTTTGTACCTGTGGGAAGGGAATTGCTCGCTGCTGACAGAGCCAAGCGAGCTCTGTCCGGGCTCTGCATCCCTCCGGTGCAGGGAAAGGGCAGAGCGCGGACGGGCTGGGGAAGACGTGATTCACTGAGGGAAAATGAAGTGCCTGGAGGGAAAATACTGCAGTGAACAGTCAAAACCTTCCAAGGCAGCATTAATCCTGCCTCCTCTTCCAGCTGTTTAGCCAGGAGGTCATGGGAAGGCGTTTTACAGAATCCTAGAATTCTCTGGGTTGGGAGGGACCTTAAAGGTCACCTGGTTTCAATGCCCTGCCACGCTCAGTGCCCCACCCAGCCATCCCCTGGAGGGAAAACATGGCAAAGGGGACGCGGGTTCTTCCCCACAGAGCCCACACACCTCTCCCCACGGGCTCCTTTGTCAGGGCTTGGAGGCCCTGTGGGATTAAAGCAGCAGTGAACCAGCACAGCCCCAGGGCCAGGGCCACCGTCCCAGCTCCCCCCACCACAGCTGGACACGGGACCTACATGATCTCCTTGTTCTTGCGGGGTCCCCCGAAGGGCACGAAGGGGAGGCTGCCGGTGGCAGCGTGGTAGAAGGTGACCCCGATGCTCCAGAGGTCCACGGTGACACCGAACGCCTTCTGCTGCGGCTTGCGCAGCACGGCTCGCTCGTACACGTCGGGGTGCTGCGGGGGAGGCACAGAGCTCTGGGGCCTCCCCCAAAACCATCCCCTGTGACAGCTCTGGGGCCTCCCCCAAAACCATCCCCTGTAACAGCTCTGGGTCATCCCCAAAACCATCCCCTGTAACAGCTCTGGGGCCTCCCCCAAACCATCCCCTGTGACAGCTCTGGGTCCTCCCCCAAAACCATCCCCTGTAACAGCTCTGGGTCCTCCCCAAAACCATCCCCTGTAACCCCACCACAACAGCACTGAGCCCATCCCCTTCCAAAAACGAGATCAGGCTCCCCCAGTCGCTGCTGCTCCCAGGTCACCCAGCTGTCGGATGGAGGGACAGGGACCAGCCTCCCCCAGGACTCCCAGGGGCCACCAGCCTGGGACGTGCCCTACTCACGAGATACTCCTCTGTCCCATAGACAGACACAAACTTCTCGTCATCCTCCAGCTCTCGGGCGGCTCCAAAGTCCGTCAGTTTGTAGATGCTCTGCCCGTCCTCTCCCACGAGCCGCATGATGTTGCCGGGTTTGATGTCTCTGTGGACGACGCCGTTCTCACGGAGGTGGTTCATCCCTGCCACTGGGCACACGGGGGGGAAGCGGTGTTTGTGTGTGGGGCTGCAGCACTGGGCTCCAGGGGGGTCAGTTTGAATTTAGGAACGTGAGAAGGGCTGGAGAGGGGGCAAATCCCACGGTGGTTGCACTTAAATGGGGACCGGTGTGACTGGGGGCATGGAGAGGATGAGGACGTGGCAGGGCACTGTCCCCGTGCCCTCCATCGTGGGGCACAGCCCGTTCCCAGTGCAGCTTCCCAGAGCAAGGAGAAACCCTCAGCCTTTCCCTGAACACAGAGCTCAACCCCGCCCTGTTCAGGGGTGCGATTTCTGACCCCTCACTCCATCGCCCAGGGCTGGTGCCTGCAGGGTCCCACCAGCTCCCCAGCTGGACCCTGGTCCCTGGTGGTCCCAGACCCCCCCCACTCACCCACACACTGCAGCACGATGAGGAACTCGGACTCAGCCAGGCCAAAGGCATTTGCTGGGTCTTCCAGCACGTTCAGCAGGCTGCCGTTGGAGCAGTATTCCATCACCAGCACCTTCTGCTTGCTGCTGCCCTGCGGGGGGAGATGCCAGGAGGGCTCAGCCGGCCCCGTGTCCCCCCCCCAGGCAGGACCAGGTCCCCTCGCTTGGCTGGTGAGCCCCACAGGGGTCCCACTCACCGTCTCCTCCACGGCAAATAATTTGACAATGTTTTTGTGGTTCAGCTTCCGCAGCATCTCGAACTCTCTCATCTGCACCTCCTGGGGCCGCAGGTAGCTGGCATTGTTAAAAACCTTCACAGCAACCAGCTCGCCTGATTTCTGGGAAAACAGGGAAAAGAGGGGAAAAAAGAAAACACGAGGTGATGTCATCCCCGTGCAAAGCAGCTCCAGGAGCTCTGTCACTGCTCCCACGGCCCGCTCGGGATGCAAACGCTGCCTCCGCGCCGCGGCTGCTCCGCCGCACAAACAAACCGCTGTTATTCACCTCCCTGCGCTTCCTGTCCCCGCACCCACGTGCTGCGAGTCGCTGTGTTTACTCGGCTCCGCACAAAGTTCCCGTCCCGAGCCGGGGCCGGCAGCTCCCCGAGGGATGGGGACGTTCCCAGCCCGCTCCCGCAGCCGCCGCTCCTGCAGTTTGCTCAATAAACTTCAAAGGCCGGTGAGGAGGGGAGCCCGCTCCAAGGCTGGCAAGTGTTTGCATGAAGTATGCAAATGGCCAAGGATGGGGTTTTCAAAACCTCTGGGCATTCCCCGGAAAACAGCTCCTTCCCCCTGCGCCGCTCGGGAACGCGGCGAGCAGGACCCGGCTGCGAGCGCCCCAAAAGCCGCCCTCGACCCGCGGAGCCAGGGGAAGGAGCCCCGCGGAAAATGAAAATAAAACCCGAAGCAGCCCCTGAGCTGCTCCCCAGCCGAGGATCTCCCGGGAGGGCGAGTGGAGCGGAGCTCGGGCATCCCGCGGGGCGGGAGGGATGGGGGGCACCGGGGCTCTGTGATTTTGGGGTTCCTGCCCCCCCCAGCAGCCCCCGCTCACCTTGTTGCGAGCTTTGTAGACACAGGCCGTGGCCCCCTGGCCCAGGAGGTCCTCGGTGCTCCACAGGTAGTTGGGGGTGCTCTGCATGTCCGGCGGGAGGCGCGGGGCTCAGCCCGGGGGCCGCAGCCTTCACCCCTCTGCGCCGGGCAGCGCTCCGGGCAACGCCGGCCAAGGCCGCTCCCCTGGGCAGCCTCCCCGGCAGCACCGGGCCGGGGCCGAGCATGGACCGAGCCCTCGGTGCTGCCAGAAACCGCCCGGCCGGGACCTGCCGGGGCTGGCAGCACAGCCCTGACGGATGCCAGAACTCACGAGCGAGCGCGGAGCCGCACAGGCACCTCCCCACCCCGGGAACTGAAACCTGCGGATTGCAAAACCCGCCCGGCGAGCACCGGCCACGCTCTGCAGGAGGAAATGCTTCAGCTTCCTGCTCGAGAAGAAACTTCCCAGCCGTGCAGCCGGCCCCGGGCACGCCGGGCTCCGCCGCCGCTCCTCCGGGACGGGCTCCGGTGGCGGCACAAGGCGCTGAGCTCTGGCTGGGAGCATCGGCAGCTGGGACGGGGATTTGGGAAGCAGAACCGGAGCAGGATCCGTGCCCAGGGTCGGTGTCCAGCCCTTGTTATTTGTGCCAGCACAGGGGCAGTGCTCGGCTCCTGGCACGGACACAGCAACGCCTGGCAAGGCGGTCACTGAGCTGTTTGGAGCCCCTGGCGGGGATGTGGGAGGCAGGGTGGGATGTGGGATGCAGGGGGGGATGTGGGATGCAGGGGGAGATGTGGGATGCAGGGTGGGATGTGGGGTGGGATGTGGGATACAGGGAGGGATGTGGGATGCAGGACGGGATGTGGGATGCAGGGTGGGATGTGGGATGCAGGGCGGGATGTGGGATGCAGGATGCAGGGTGGAATATGCAATGTGGGACAGGACGGGATGCAGGATGCGGGATTCAGGGTGGGATGCAGGGCAGGATGTGGGATTCAGGGCACTCTGCTGCCTGCACAGGGCAGAGCGGGGCTGCTCCTGTCCCCACTCACTCTGACTTCACCTTGACCAGCTCAGCACCGGGCTCCCCGTCAGGAATTATTTCAGGCTGGCCTGGATGTGTCCAAAGGCTCCATCCTCACCAATAAAGCCTCCAAAAGTCTGAGAGTTCATCAGTGTGTGGAGCGTCCCAAAACAGACACCACTTCACCAGCCTGCACACAAACTCCACTCCTAATTAATTCCTTAATTCCTGCTGAGCTTCATTTTCCCAGCCACGGGTGAGTGTGCCTGGAAAAGCCTCCGGAGAGCTGACTGAGGGCACAGCCTGGCCCTTTCCCTGAGCTTATCCAAGGGGTGCCCGGGGCTGGGAAGGGATGGCAGAGTCTCGGCAGCTGCGGGAGCGCGGTGACGTCGGTTTAACCACACGAAACTTGAAATCACTTTGATTGAAGTCACTTTGCTGCAGCTCAGCTGACAGGAAGAGAAAGGGCCGGGGTGACTTCTTGAAATCGTGTCTGGTTTTATTTTCTGTGCGTGTGGTGGCTGTGCCCTTAAACAGGGCCAGCAGTCTGTCCCCAGCGCTGGCCAAGCCCGGGGCTGGGAGTGCAGGGAACTCGCCCTCAAGACCTGCCCGGCCTCTTTCAGCTCCCCTCTCCTTTCTTCTGCTATCCTTTTGAAATCCCCAGCTCAATTCCTCTCCCTGGCTGCCCCATCAGCAGGTTTTCCCTCCCAGCTGACCCCCCAGTCCCATCTGACCCCCAGGACTGGATGTGCCCAGGGGGACAAACCCTGGTGTGGTGGGAGAGCCCATCTAGCACAGACTGAGAGAGCAAAAACCCGGCCCTGAAAGCCATTTGTGACAAGAATTGATTGTTCCAGCTGGTGGCAGCAAAGCCCAAAGAATAAAGGCCAAGCAGCGAGCTCTGTGAGCGGCAGGGACCTCGTCCTTGGGGTCGGGAAACCCGGGAATCCCACGAACCCAGGGATGTCCCCACAGTGTCCCTGGGACAAACCTGCTCCCTGGGACACGCCCGTGAGAGCGGAACCCTCCCAGCACTCACCACGGTGCTGCTTTGTTAAAAACCACCCAAATGAGGTTTGGGAGGGAGGGTCAGACCCACCTGGGCTTTGATGAGGGTTTGAGGGATGATCACAGCTGCTTCTGCTGGACAGTGACCGAGGGAAGATCAAACCCCGTTGTTATCTGTGTCACCCCACTGCTCTCTGACTCCTGTTTCACGTTTTAAAAACAAAAAACCACCACCACTGTGCCCAGCCTGCCCTAGGGTGGTGCCACAGAGGCTGCTGTGATTTTGGAGTAAGAACACCCCAAATTTCCAGCTCTTGAACCCCTGCAAGAGGAGATGTGGGACAGGGAACGCAGGGATGCTCACCCCAGGGACAGGGGGGACAAAATGCCTCAGTTCAACGTCAAACCTGACTCATTGTAAGTAAGCAATTCCTTGGAATCAAAAGAAAAGGAAGCCAAAATGACCCAGCCCTGCCACGTTCCCCCTCCGTGCTCCGAAAAAGGCCTGTTGAAAAACCGAGATGGGGGAAAGCTGGTAATGATAATAATAATAATGATCCAATCCATAATCTCAATCTTAAATCCTCTTTCCTGAGACAGTTGGGGGTCCATCCTCTGCAGGAAAATGAGGAAGATTAAGCATTTTTAAATCAGGTCACTGCAAGGGAAGCGTTCGCCCCGGGGAATCCTGCTGTGGTCAGTGCGTGCGAGCCCGGGGTGGGGGAACGCGGGGCTGGAACCAGGAATCCCTGGAGTCACAGAAAGAATGGTTTGGGTTGGAAGAGACCTTTAAAGTCCTATCATTCCACCCCCTGCCATGGGCAGGGACACCTTCCTCTGTCCCAGGGCCTCCCCACCCTCACAGGGAAGGATTCCTGCCCAATATCCCATCTAAACCTACCCTCCTTCAGCTCCAGGCCATTCCCTGTCCCATCACCACCTCTGTTGTGCCCCCCTTCTCTCCGTGCCACCCTGCTGCTCCTGCCCTGCTGCCACCGAGCGTCCCAGTGCCCAGGAACGGCACCGTGCGCTCCCGAGTCCTGCAGATCCCTCCTCACCCGCTCACCAGCACCTCCAACATCATTCCTGAGCACTCCAGGAGCCCCCCCAGGCCCTGCTCTCCCTCTGTCCCACTCAAACCCAGGACATCACACGCCGGCACCCTCAGGTCAGTGTTTCCACCATACCCAAAACATTTATTTCTCCAAAACTATTGCTAATGACAATGGATACATTTCGTTGCCCCAGTATGGATTTAACACTTCCAACACATCGACTCCTAATACTGTACAATACTGTACCAAAAAGGGGGAGGGCAAAAAAAACCAAAAACAACCAAAAAAAAAAGAGCTGTACCTCCATATTGTACAGAGTTCTATGTACAAAGTACAATTTTACACAGTTTAATATATACACCATATATATATTGGTGTAGAAGACATGAAACAATGGAAACTTGTTTTAGCAAGAACATTCCATCCCACCATGAAACAACTGCTGTTGATAACCCCAGGTTCGGACAGAAAACACCCATTTCTACACTCTGCAACCCCATTTTCCTGCCCTCGGAAATCAGAGATGGTTTTCAGCAATTGCCCCGTCTGAGCTACATCGAGCTGGGCTTTCGCAGAAGCTGCTGCTCACGAGTATTGCTCCAGCAGTTTGGCACGCTCACGAGTCCAACCCCTCGGGCTCGGGGTGTTCTTCACATCTCAGGGCTCTGCCCGGAGGAAAGGCTGGTGAAGTCCACTTCAGGAGTGAGGTTACTACAGCGCCTCAAAAGGACGGGTCCACCTACGATTCCCACTGCGAACTGCTGAGTGTTTACCCTGTATGAAGCTTGGCAGATCAAGTATCAGCACGGCAGGAAGCTGCCTTCCCTCTCCACCTTCGCCTCTTTTTGGCCCATCGTTGAGAAACACCTTCACCCCGAACGACGTTAGAGGAAGCACAAAATTTAACAGGAAAAGAAAACAAAAACCAACAAAACCCTTACGTTTTCCAGGCCTTGAACTGCTGTTTTGGCATCTCCAGAGCCACCCCAAATAGATGGTTTGCTGCTAGAACCGAGCCTGGAAAAGAATTCATCTGCCTTCTGGCGGGCGGCCGGCGGAACCGCTTGTGCGTGACGCAGCCGGGGCCATCCCGGCCCCACAGGCACGAGGCAGAGGGTCAAGTATTTCTATTTTTTACTTTTATTTTTTTTTCAAGTACCAGGTTGTCACACAGACACAGAGACACGCAGAGAGCCGATCTGGAAAGAGCTCAAACCCCAAAGTTCAGTCCGTGAAGCGCTCGGTGATTCCCCAGAGCTGGCGCCGGGAGCATCCCTGGGGGAACGACGTTCCCTCCTTTCCACCTCTCGTGCTACCAGCCCGCTAAAGGAACAGCTTTATGCCCCCAGCTGCATTTTTGGGGCGTTAGCCAAGGCCAGATAAGCCCAAAAAAGGGCTGGCTATTGTTGTGAAAGCTAAAATTCTCAAAATAAATAAATCCCTGGCTTGTTGAACTCAGTTTTCTGTTCTGGACAGGCCCTTAAGGGATGGAAATGCCCCGATGCTCCCGTTCTCCTTTGTTTATGGAGCAGTTTTGGAAGCAGTTTCCCTAAGCTGCAGCTCACAGGTGAGTTCAGTGTGGTTTGGGAGCACATCCCTGCACACCCAGGGCTTGGTCCTGCCAAGCACAGGTGCCCCTCACCCGGCCACCAAAGCAGTGCCACAGCCCAGGGGACAGGGGCACCTCCTTCCCCTCCCACCTGCGCTCAGGGATGTGCTGGACCAGGGGCCAGAGCTCAGCCTCCCGTGGAGTCGATCAAACTGTCTCAGCGGGGATTTCCGGGGTGTTTTTCCATCATTCCTGGTTCCTCACTGAGAGCATCACCTCCTGGAAGTGTCCCCTCCACACGGCTTCCACCACCAGGAGAACGTTCCAGTGTCCCCGGTCCCCACGCCCGGGAAGGACCTGAAGCGCCGAGAACCGGAGACGTCGATTTCTGCACAAGAACATCTCCCAAGAGCTCAACAAATCCCCAAACCTACGCCACGTTCCACTGAATTTGAGGTTTTTTTGACACAGAGAAGAAGAGAAATAAGGCAGCAAACTCCACCTGCGACGAACTTCTCCTGTCCCGGTATTGCTGGAGCTCTTCCAAGTGCGCCGGGCCGGCCCCGTACCAGGTGCAAGGTGGGGAACTTACAACAGATGGAATTTCTTGCCAAGCTGAAGTGTTTCGATTCAGTAAATAAATTTATGAGAACTCGGTTATCTTAACCTACTTTTGTGCAAGAACAATCTTGCCTTAAAAAAAAAAAAAAAATTAAAAAGAAAAATCAACAAAAACTCCCAAAACCCAACACATGAGGTATTCAGCACAGGAAACCCAAAGACTCCTTTTGAACAGGTATCAAAATACAGACATATACAACAACCTTTTTTTTTTGTTTTGTTTTCTGCTGTCACAGTGCACTCTAATTATTTACTCATTTTCATTGCAATAAAATACCCAGTACAGATAAAGTGAGAGGGTTTGATCGTGTCCCACTGCTCGGGCACGAAGGACAAATTTACAACTCAAAAACTGCGAGCCTTTGGACGGCCTCAGAGAGGCAGAAACTTAGCAATGGTTAAAGCACACTGCTCCATTCCCAACTAGGGAAATAACCCAGAAAAGGTCTGAGCTTCAGAAACCATTCAGATTGATCACCTAAAACCGTGTTTCATTTTAAAAGTTTTTTTTTTTCTTTTTTTTCTCTTTTTTTTTTTTTTTTTTTTTTTTTTTTTTGCTTTGGATTATTTCAATCCAACACCTGCTGAACAAGGTTCATACAAAGCACTATCGAACAGACAGACGTAATTCCAGTTATCAAACACTTCTTTTGTCTTTACATTTGACACAAACGTTACGGGAAAAGTCATGAAAAGAGGATTTCCGTGGAAGAGCTAAAATTCCTTCGGGATATGAAGATGTGGAGTGGCACTGGTACCTCCCCGAGCAAAGCACTGGTGTGGGACCCGTCCACTCCACGCCGGCCTCCCCCGGTTCCGCGGGGAGGGAACATCTCCAGTTCCTCCTTCCCACCTTTCTGGCAGCGACTGCTCATAAAACACTCGTGGCAAACGTCCTCTCAGCCCTGCGCCTTCACAGAGAGAAGCAGACGAGCTGAAAACCTCCCTTTCAAAGCTGTTTCTCTGTGTGATTTTCTCCTTCTATTCCCCCCTGCGTGCGATTTTCCCGCCGGGCAGACCCGAGGAGGAGGAGGAAGGACGAGCTTCAGCCTGTCCTATTGCTTGTGTCAATCACAGTGCACACCAGAATTCCAGTTTGAGTTGCTCCATACCCAGGTGATCCTGCCAAGCACCTTGCCCTTGGCAGCAGGATTGTCCCAGAGCTGTGGATGCGAGAGAAGCACAGTCAGAGTTCAGATACAGACAGTTGCTGTTACAGTAACCTGAAGTCTTTTTTTTTTCTTTTCTTTTTTTTTTCTTTGTTTCCATCTTAATTCCACACTTCAGACCTTGAAGCTGGAGAAGAGCAGCTCCTCCCATGTGCTGTGCGTGGCTGGACATTTATTCTTAGGAATATGAATGCTAGGCATAAAAATATAAAAAGAAAATAAGGCATTAAAATGAGGCAAAAGTCGATTTACAGAGATCCTGCTCTTGACACAGATTGACTTCGGTCGTTCGCGACCAAAAAAAAAACAAAAAAAGAGAAAAGAAAAGAAATAATAATAAAAAAATTCTTACTAAAAAAGGAAATGCCAGAAAGTTCTGCCTGAGCAAAAAATTACAAGTTTAGTCATTCTATTTTGTGGTTTTTTTTTCTCTCCCCAAAAGAACGAGTGATTCCTTGGTGGTAGAAGTCCATCAGAACCTGAGAGCAAAGGTCGCTGGTGGCAGCTCCCGGAGGGGCAGGGACGGTCTCGTACCGTGGGGCTTCCCCAGGGAAAGCTGAGGAGAAAGGGGGAACGAGGAGAGTTCTCACCAAAACCTTCCCAGTGCTCCCCAGTTTTTGCAGGTCCTTAATTCGGGGCCCAGGGAGAGCTGGCGTTTTGGAAAGCCATCGTTGGTTACGGAGTGATTGCTTCTGCAGAGAGGGGTTGTGCGCGTGGGGACGGGCAGGGACGCAGCAGACCCCGCTCCATTTCTCCAAGTAACATCCTAAAGGCGTCAGAAAAGGACATTTCAGCGACTCTTCTTTGTTTCTTCTTTTTTAAGTGCCAATTAAACCGACTTTGCAGTCACCAGGAACCCACAAACTGAAAGGAAACTCAGCTAAGCGGGTGAGAAAAATGACTTTTCTTTATCTTGTCCTCGCCTGAATTTAATTGATGGAAGCCTAAGATGTGCAGCTCGTTTGAAATCCCAGAAAAGCGGAGGAACGAGGCGAGCTGAGGGTCAGCCAGTCTCCACTCCTAAGTGGCACGTGCCTTTTAATTATTAAATTAAATAAGTGTGGGCACTGTGGAGAATTCCCAGGGGAGAGTACAAAAGAGTCCGCGGATGCTGCTGGCTACAGATAAATACAAATAATACCAAAGAACTCATTCACAGGTCAGTCCCACGTGGAGCAGGCGTGCCAGGGAGCGCCGAGGGGAGCCACTCCAGAGGCCACACGCTGTCACCTCCCTGTCCCCAGCAGCGTTCCCTGCACTGCTCTATAAGAGCAGAGATCCCCAGAGCAGCTCCCAGCGGTCGCAGGCACCGGCCCGAAGCAGAGAGGGACAAGGCAGGGAGCTTGAGAACTCCTGAGCGAAGTTTTTACAGTGCTTGGCGCTGGGATTGGGGTCAGGATCCGTCCTGAGGCACGGGCAAACCAGGAGCGTGTGTTGGGAGTGGGCTCCCATCAAAGGATGCTCGTTTTCCAAATTATCTTCTTTTTTTTTGTTTTTTTTTACATTCAGTCTCCCGAGACCAACCACCACATCAGAGCCCACGGGCTGGAAATGACACTGGAAACAATAAAGCTGCTTTTAAATATGGGAGAGCAGAGGGGGAAACCAGTGAAGATTGTCCATAAGCAACAACTGGGCTCTTTTCTTGTGCTCCCAGACCCCAGGAACATGTTTGTTTATATTTGCACAGACACATTTTACGCAGAACTCCACAAAATCTAAGAGCGTTCCAGAGTAAACTATTTTTTTCCATGACAACTAAAGCATGAGGCTGGATGGCCAAGGGCTTTGGCCCTGAGGGGGAGGAATGGGGAGCAAACAAACAAAACCAGAGGATGTGATGGAAGTCGAGACAGACCCTTAACCACCGTGGCACCAGCGGGCGACGGAATAATAATAATAATAATTATAATAATTATAATAATAATGCACAAGAAACAGGCATGTCCAAGCTCCACGTAACCAGTGGCACCAAAACATGCAATAGACTAAAATCTATCCTATTGTTTCCCTGTGATAAATGAAACACAGAATACAGAAGTCACTACACCAGTATCCAAAAACAGGACACCACCAAACGTTCCTTCCAGCGGCCGAACGCTCGAACAAGGCATCGAAACCAAAACCCAACTCCATCCCTCGGTGTTTTCCTGCCCGGCTTCACAGTGGATTGTGGATCGTGGATTTCCCAAGCGTGGCAGGAGCTGTCCTGGGGACGGGGGGACGAGGCTGTCGCCGCTCAGGAGCTCCCGGCAGCGAGCAGCAGTTCACAACCGACCTTCGGTCCAAGGGTTCGTTAAATAGGAATTTTAATGTCTTTGACAGAGTCTCTCCATCTGGAACAGCGGGAGTTGTACCCAGAGAGCAGCACGGGGGTTATCAGACAGTACAGGACTTGTCGGGGGGCTGCTGAGACGCAGAGGAGGCCACGCCGGGGCTGGTGGCGCTGGTTTTGGGGAACACGGTGGGCTTGGGCCGCGTGGCCGGGGGCTTCACCTGCGTGGCCATTTTGACGGACTTGACCGGCCGGAAGGTGCAGGGAATGTCCCCGGCCGTGCTGGCACTGCGCTGGAAGGGGGGCTCAGTGTCCTTGAGGAGCTGGGTGTGCAGGGGGCTGGAGGGCTCCGAGGTGGGGGCCACCACCGGGGACGTTTTCAGGGGCTCCAGGGTGTCGAGGACGACGTCGGGCGTGTGCTTGACGCTGCTCTGCCTCTCCAGCTCCCGCAGCTCGTTCAGGGCCGAGTTCATGGTGGCTTCAATGTCCTGCAAGCACAGCAGAGGAGCCCGGTGAAGGCACAGCCCAGGCACACAAAGAGCGAGATAAAAGCCAGATTTTGAGCATGGTTTTGTTTTCTAAACACCGACACTCGAATCGACCTCGGGCCGAGGACCAAACTGTGCAGCACCGCGTCCTGCAGCCAGCAATCACTGACATTTCCCAGCAATGGGGAGCAGAATCACTGCTAGCACTGCCTTGATGCTAATCTGGCCCCTCACTGCTCCTGATACTGCCCAGGCTGCAAAGCAGAGCCCCAAACCACAGCAATGAACAGGAACCAAAGCATCGGTGCCCATCCTTGCAGTTTATTTGGCACGTGAGGTTCAGGAGAGTGAATTCCTGAAGGGAGGCTTTGATCCTGGCTGATGGGCCACACACTGAATGCTGAAATCCTCGCGGGCTCTTGCTGCCTCATTGGTTTTCCTGCTGTCTGAGCTGTTCCCAGAAATGCGTTTCACAGGACTCAACATTTGACCGTTTAGAAAACACAGAAGATGTCAGAAACACGTATAGAAACCCAAACTGGCCCCTCTCCTTCCTCTTAAAAAATGTCACAGTTATTAACAAATAAATACAAAGAGAACTTCTGAGCTAAAAACATGAGGTTTTTGTCTCAGGACCTACACGTTGTCTGCTGGAGAATCCAGTGGTGCACAGAACTCCCCGGGGAGCGGGAGAGCTCAGCCTGGCTGTGACTCACACTTTTGGCTACAGCTTTCCAGCTTCCTCAGAGGTTTTTCAGGGGGTGGGGAAGGTAAATCAGTCAAGGAATGGTGGAAGAAACCAGAGGCAGAAATCTGACACCTCCCACTCTATCTTGAGGCCAGGCAGATTTTCGTTATGAAGTTAGGGAAATATGTAAGATGGTTATTGGATGGTGTTCGAGCAGATACTACAGAGAAAAACACTGATTTAACACAGCCTGGGCTTTTTTCCCTCCTCTTTTTTTATTTATTTTCCCCTCCTCTTTCCTTTTTGTCCCCAGACTCTTCTCCAGTGAAACAAAGGAGTGAAGGTTCTGGCAGGGAGAGGAGACAGAACAACTTCAGTCAGAGCCTAATTGAAAAAACAAAGAATCTGATTTCTATCAACCCAAGCCTCGGCAGGACAGGGAAACATGGAGACAACAGGAGCTGTACAGCACAGCTCCACTGAAACCAACGGGCTGAAGAGCCTCAAAATGACAAACCAGAAACTCCCATCAGAATTAAACCCGTCGGGTTTTAATGTGCCCCTCATCTATTACGCGGAGTCGCTGTTTTGTCAATAAGAATTATGTTTAATTTTCACGTATTTTCCCCCCAGCTCCTTAGGAACCTGCAGAGCCCCGAGCCAGGCAGAGCAGTCAGGTCTCCCAGGGCTGGCTTTGTAATCCGAGCCCGGAGCATTCCTTGGCTTCAGACAGATCCATCCATCCCATCCTGCAAACAGTTGGCACAGACAAACGCAGGTCCAGGCACATCCACCAGGGAAGAACCCTGGTGCAAGAGGGAAATCTGTAACTTCTCCTCTCTCCCAGCCTGCCCTGACTTCGAGGGCCTCGTGTGAACGACTCTGTCCTGAAAACCAGCGGGGTCACGGTCAGAGCTGCGTTCTGATCGCACCCTGAACCCTGCAAGGAGGTGAAGATGCCACTGGAGCACTGCACAGGTCAGCAGCCTGCTTTTATCTGGGCTGTGCTGCTCCATGTGCTTCCCATGTCAAACCCCAGGCAAGCCCACACCACTGACAGGAGCGCTGAATCCACACTAAATACTTCATTTCTCTCGTGTCTTGGAGTTATGATTGTTTAATTCTCTGCTGACAGCTTTGGAACCTGTGTCGCTCTCTGAAAGGGGTGTTTTTATTGCTGAGGTTGAATTCTGGACAACGAACGGGGCCAAGTTTTTATGGAGGAAGGACCTGACTGTTCATCTTCCCTCAGGAAAGCAGCCTCAGTGCCTTGCACACAGAGAGGATCACAGACTGGGGCTGTGTCCTAAGCCAATATTGTACTGAGAGAATCACAGAATGCTTGAGGTTGGAAGGGACACTGGAGTCCAACCCCCTGTCCAGACAGGGTCACCTGGAGGTGACACAGGGACTCTCCAGGCGGGTTTGGGATGTCTGCAGAGAGGGACACTCCAGGCCCTCCCTGAGTTGTTCCAGGCTCTGCCACCCTCACGGACAGAGGTTCTCCCTCATGTCGAGGTGGAACTTTTTGTTTTAATTGATGGCTCCCTGTCCTGTTGCTGAACAGAGCCTGGCACCACCCTGACACCCCTTGGGGATATTTGTATGGACTGATGGGATCCCCTCTCAGCCTCCTCCTCTCCAGACAGACCAGCCCCAGCCCCCACAGTCTCTCCCCACGGCGAGCTGCCCTGCAGAGCTGCCCCTTCCCTTCTGGGGAACGGGCACGAGATGAAATCAGAGCTGGCATCCCAACACCTCTCACATCCCACTCCCTCCAAGCTTCCCAAGCCAACCTGTCCAGCAGGAGGCTGCTGCTCACCTGTGCAATGACCTCGGGGTCCACGGGCCGGTGGTTGTTGAAGCTCTTGGACCTCCCCGCCGTGACAGCCTTGCGGATCTGCGGGCTGTCCATCCTGCTCTTCAGCGACGAGTGCCGGCTGATTGAATTGAGGCTGCCGTGGCCACTGATGGAGCATTTGTCTGGAACCTCCTTGGGAAGACTTTGGCTCATAATGGGCTGAGATGAGGGTCTGGAACCGGCTATGGCTCCGGGGGAGGCTGGTTCTGCCAGGGAACTACCTAGGCCGTGGCTGTCACTTTGACGGAACGCTCTTCTGATGCTGCCTGACTCTGGTTTCTTTCTTTGCCTTCAGTCACAAAAGCAAAACAAGTCAATACAAGCAGGTACAGGGCTGGCATTTGAAGATATTCCCCCCAAAACAACACACAGGACAATGGGAAGAGACACAGAGGTACCCAGATTACAAACGGACCCAGGGGTTTAGGAGGGATTGCGGTACAGTGAAATAATTGTAAATTATAAATCATTCCAGCTTCACGCTTCTAACACAAAACTGAGTCCTGGCAGCTGTGCACATTCATAGCAAAACCAGAAAACTTGGGTGGAACGTGATTTAAACTTGGTCAAGAGGAGAAGAATTTATACTGGAACAAAAAAAAAACCCAAAGAAACCCTCTGTGCCATCGACAGGTTTTGATGATGTGTTTTTATTACATTCCAAGAGCAGAGCTACAATCTTTGACTGGAGGACACGGTATAAGTCTACTAAGCTCCTGGCCCAAGGCATCAAGTTATTGTTTTCAGAGATCAGCAAGCAAAGAGCCCCAGTTTGGGGGTTAAATGATCATTTCCAATGTTTGCTGGTGGTAAGAGATGGTTCTTTCTCATGGCTTTGGCAGGACCACAAGGCATTATCTATGCAGGGCTACGGATAAACCAAAGGGATGATGTCAAATGGATGAACTGGTCCAAAGAATTTAGTTTCTACCCCAGCACCATGAGGTCTGACAGCACGATTCCACTCAAATCATGGGCAGGCCAATGCAGCAGAATACTTTATGCCATAGGTCTGAAGCTTGGCATCCATTATACAGGGAAGGATCCATTTATATATAGCACCAGCCCCATGAATAACTGCAAGAAAGTGTTAACTCCAGTAGGATTTTGGCATCCAAATAATAATTCAGTGGGTGGCACAACTGTCATTGCGAAACCATCTGATTTAATTTTGCTCAAGTCTGTTCACACATAGGTCAGAAGATTCATTCCTAAAGAAAAAACAACAAAATGAGTCTTATGCTACTGTTGCTAAATATCAGGTTCCCTAGTAAAGGGAAAAAAAGAAAACCCCCAAAACTGGAGTGGACATTCCCCAGGCTTCTAAAAACCACCACACGCAACTCTGGCAAGGCCAGCAGATGGTGAAGCTCCAGCACAGGGCTGTTATGACACAAATCTCTCCATAACTGGCAGAATGGCCACTCCAGTGGCTCAGACAGCAAATATCATAAAAGAAAGCCCAGATCCCAAGCTGATGCAGATTAACACGGCTTCCCAGACATCACTGGAGCTCTGCTGAATCCCACAAGGAAGGACCGGGCTCTCTAGGCCACGAGCAGGGTCCAAACCTTTCAAAAGGATGCATTTGTGTTAATGCCTTTACAGACCACATTGTGTTAAATTAGCTGAAGGTTAAGAACATCCCCTCCCATCAAGCTGTAATTATCACATAAAACCTCCGCCACACAACGGGGAGAGGTGGGGTTTTTAACACTGAGGAAATAATCACAAGTACAGGGGGGGGATAAGCCTGTCTAGAAAAATTATTGAACAGATCGTGGAATTTAGTCTGCTGCTAGCTCGATTCTCCAGCTTTTTGTTGAGTGTTGCCCAAAGCAACGATTTCTGGTGGAGGAGGCAAGGTTAGAGCAACAGGGGGTTGTGCTGTTCCACGGCAAGCATATGGTTAGTAACCCGAGGTGAGAAGGGCTGCAGGAACAAAGGAGTGCTGCAGGCAGCGCCAGATGGTGGGACTGCAGGTATGGCATTTATCACAAACTGGGACACCTCTCCCCGGAGGAACTGCCCCCCACCCCATGGAACAGAACGTGGTGAACGTGGAGGAGACGTGACAGACCACGGAACACGACGACGGATGGGGACAACGACACGAGGGCTCATCCCAGCGCTCCCCTCCCTTCCTCGGCCTGCTCAGCGCACAGAATAGGGCACGTTTGGGAAAGCAGGAGCAGATGGCACCTCGGGGACAGGGAGGAGAAGCCAGCGGGGCGTCAAATGAGCGATGGCCACGCCGGTGACAGGGAGGGGACAGCAGAATGCGAGTGAGTTAAAAGAGGGGGAAGCGGAGAAGAATGGTGGCAGCGCTCGTTAATGAACCTTTTTCAGGGAAGGAAACATTTCACTGGACTCATCACCAAGCCCTTGACAGGCAGGGAAAAGAACTGCTCTTACTTGTTGATGTTGGCAAGGTAAATATCTGCGACGTGGCCCCCGCTCGGGCAGCTGGCACCAGCTCTGGCTGTCACTTTCTCCTCCGGTGGCTCAGAATTTATTTCTATTTCCGACTTCGGACTGGACCTTTCCGACATCCCATCCTCACTAGGAAGGAGGAGGGGAGGGTATCACAACCAAAACAGGAGCAGCAGCGCGGTTTGAGGGCCTTGAGAATCGTCACAAATCCTTCAAATCATTGAAGGATTGCTTGGAATGGATCTCAATCATCCAGTTCCACCCCCTGCCATGGGCAGGGACACCTTCCACCATGCCAGGCTGCTCCAAGCCCTGTCCAACCTGGCCCTGGACACTTCCAGAGATGGGACAGCCACAGCTTCTCTGGGCACCCTGTGCCAGGGCCTCCCCACCTTCACAGGGAGGAATTCCTTCCCACACACCCAATCTAAACCTGCCCCCCTTCAGCTTAGGGCCATTCCCCCTTATCTTATCACTCCCTCTGGAAAACCCCTCTCCTCCCGAGCGCCTGATTCCCGTGAGCACCCCGGAGATCCCAGCTCTGCACCTTTGACAGGCACCAGAACAATTCCTGTACCACCCCTCCGCCGCCTCTCGGAGCTCCCCTGCTTGCCGGATCATGAAAAGATGAACTCTCCCCCAGCGTGTGGCCACAAACCCCCGTCCCAAGGTGACTTCTGAGCCAGCCCAGCCCGCGGAGGGTCACGTACGTGTCCTGCACGACGATGTACTGGTGAGGGATGAGGCCGTCGATGCCGTTGTGCCGTCCCTCCCACCAGTCGTCCGAGGCGCGCTGGTACAGCAGCAGAGAGGCTCCTTTCTTAAAGGACAGCTCCCGTGCAGTCCTGCCCAGGTAGTCAAACTTGGCTATGGCCTCGATGGGCTCGCACTCTAGGAGACAGAAGGGAATAAAGAACAGCTCGCCAAACACCCAGGCTCAGGTGAGCACCCGGCAGTTTAAACCTGCCACAAACCAGAGCGTGAAGAGGATAAAGAGTTCCCTCTTTAAGGCAGCAAAATTCAGAGGGGAACCCCTAAACTTCAGGATGTTGCACTTTCCCCCTTTCCCTCATCCCCACATTGATATTTTCCAAGCCCTAAACCCCCTCACGGCAATTCAAGCCAACGCCGATGGAAGTGGCAAGGGCAGAATTAGCGTTTCATTCAAATCAAAAGGGTTCCAGAGGTGGGAAGCAACCAGGTACGTTCCAGACAAAAACCTGCCTGTGGTTCACTTCCTTAAAAGCAGCTGAAGTGAACCCCCCGGGCAGGCAGGGGAGGGAAACGTCCTCTCCTTCCAAGCTGCTTCAGAAATAAAGCATCTATTCAGAGGGAAATTACTGCTGCCTGTGAGGTTCACCTGACCCAGGAGACCGGAATTCTGGCACGGTGGGAGGCCCTGCTCTTCATCCAAGTGTCGTGGAAGCAAAGGAAAAACATCCAGAGGCTCCAGTGCTGGGCTTGGTGCAGGGCTGAGGACACAGAGCTGCTCCCGGGGATGCTCCGTGCCCACTCCTGCCCGCAGAGCTCCCACAGGAGCTCCAGCCATGCCCTGCCTGCAGCCAGCCGCTAATCCAGGTCCCTGCAGGGCTCTGATATCATACAGAGGGACAATAAGGGCATTTAAGACACTCAGGAAAATCAATGTGGAATTCCCGGGGATTATTTTTAAGACTCCAGAAAAAAAATCTGCCACTGTTTGAGTCTAAATGTGTATTAAAGGCAGCTCCCGGTTCTAGGCGGGATCAGGGGAATGGAGATGAGCTCAACCACACAGCCCCAGTGGGCTCCCTCTAATTACTTTAAAGGAGCTTTAATGCAGCCAAGCAATCCATGGAAATTGAGTTCTTTCCTGGAGAAAGAGATTTGTGGTTCCTCTCCCTGATCAAAGAGAGATCTGCTGCTCCACACAGAGATCTCTGCGCCACAGGAAGCTCCTGCAGCGCAAGAGAGAACTGAAATGGGCTGCAAGGCCAGACACGAGGCACAGCTTTTCCAGTTATTCCTTGGGAGAGGATTGGTCTGGAGCTGCCTGCAGGCAGGCAAGGCGGTAGCAGGGCTTGAGAAGATGGTGTAAATCCACCTGAGCCAGCTGCAGCTCCTCAGCCAGGCTGAGGGAGCAGAGCAGGAGCATCTCCCCCAAAAAGCCCCACCAGCACCTGAAATTATCCAGCACAAAATGTCTGAGGGCAATCAACGACAGGGTCTGTGAGATTCGCCCCCAACAATCCCTCCACTACTAAACCTGACTGCCAGAGTTCTCTCAAACCACCCCTTCCAGGTCAGCCTGTGGTCAGACTCACACAGACCCCATTATGGGCCCTCAGCAACCAGCCAGGGATGGGGAAGGGTGGGAAAAGCCTGGCCCACGTTGGCAGCTCGTGGCAGACTCCCCAAAGCACGTGGGTATCTGGGTTTGGCTCCTTTTTCCCTCTTGCTTGCTCTGCCAGCTCGTCCTAAGAGTGAAAAACCCCAACAATGCTGGGTTTTGGTGTCCCCCTCCATCCAGGAAGGGGATGGGAGCGGGGTTTGGGGAATTCCATCTGCTTCATTAACAAGTGTTTATTGTTCCAGATGAGTGTGGCACTCAGGTTTCTTATGTTTCCAATTTGCTTTTTAGGACTCTGGCTTTTCTCCAGAGAACTGATTTTAGACTTTAATTTCCAGTAGCTTTTTCCTACTTACACTTATGCTCAGAGAAGAAAATTGTGTGAATGAAGAGCAATAAGGCTAAGCCAAACAATTCCCCCTGCCAGTCTGACAGCTTGGGCAGGCAAGCAGCAGATTAAAACATTTCCACTCGTATTTATAATTTAACAAACACACAGCCTGCTTGTTTTTCAGCTTGTTCTGACCTCTCCTACCTGTCTCAAATCAGTTCAGGGAAGCTAGACTGCACAGATGCTCTGGCAAACGTGACCTCTCCCCTCAGCCTGAAATTCCTTCCTGCAGTGGAGGCGGCTGGGATGAGAGCTTTACTTTGGGAAGATTCACCCCAGCCTCCCCAAAGAGTTTTAGGATGTTTGGTCACATCTGAGGACAAAACAAGGGAGAAACCCCAGGAAGATCCAGGGTGGAGCTGTACCTGCACTGCTGAGAGGTGTGGCCAGGGTGTGACACCACTCAGCCCAATTAGGATGTGAGGGCTCCTTAATTAACCACGCTCTGCTGCTCCCTCAAAGAGACACAGCCCCAGCTGCCTCCTCTGCCAGGAGCTCCCTCCCGAAAGCTTCCTATGGAATATTCCACGGAGGTTGCAGGACTGCATCCAAAAACACCTCCCAGCCTTACCTCGCTCAGGGGCCCCACGCGCTCCAGCTGCCGAGAGCCGTGTCCTGCTCTGATCCCTCACTGCTCCTTTCTCACCACCATACCCTCACCAAAGAGATCTAAAACTCCCAGCCACACACAGCACGAGTTCAGGGTGCAGCAGCCAGGCAGGCTTTGTTTTATCCCAGGATTCGTGCAGCCGTGGGACGAGGTGGCCTGTCCTTGGTTACAGCTATTAAATCACTCTCTCTCTCAGAGCTACAAGCTCCAGAAGGACACGTTTTCATGCATTTTTCAGAGCTCCCACTTGTCAGACAGAACACTCTGTTCGAGGCAGGGAGCGAGCCCGTGTTTCGCTCCCCAAGGCTCTGTGCTTCCTCCCCCGAGGCAGGCTGCACCAGTTACCCCAGTAAACAGCAGGCTCCCCATACCATCATCACTGGTGTGGTGCTCAGCCGTGACGTCCTGCACCGAATCCTCTGCCAGGGCTCTCTCTCCGTGAGGACTTTCACTGCAACAGAAGGGAACAGGCACAGCTTTACACTGCTGGGAACTGAGCTCCCTCCTGGCCAACAAGCAGACAGGACTGGGAACATCCTGGAAAACAGTCAGATGGAACTGGGAACGTCCTGGAAAACAGTCAGATAGAACTGGGAACGTGAGGACTTTCACTGCAACAGAAGGGAACAGGCACAGGAAAACAGTCAGATGGAACTGGGACCCTCCTGGCCAACAGGCAGACAGGACTGGGAACATCCCGGAAAACAGTCAGATGGAACTGGGAACGTCCTGGAAAACAGTCAGATGGAACTGGGAACGTCCTGGAAAACAGTCAGATGGAACTGGGAACATCCTGGAAAACAGTCAGATAGAACTGGGAACATCCCGGAAAACAGTCAGATGGAACTGGGAACGTCCTGGAAAACAGTCAGATGGAACTGGGAGCATCCCCATCAGGAGTCACTATTTAGGTTTCGCTGCTACAGACACTTTGTGGACGCCTCTGCACGTGCTGAAGTCACTGTGTGTAAAAATCCAGCTGAATTCTTATTTGCTCAGCCAAACCAAACATCTTGGTGACCCTTTCTGACTGCTACCAGCAAAGTCCAACTTCACATCTTACAGCCTGGACCTCTGGAGACGCTGAGCAGTCAGACAGCAGTGCCAGGCTGGGTCCGGCTCCTCCCTGCCATGCCAGGATTATTCCCTTGGCTGCGTTCTCCATTGCTCTAATTAGCTCATTAGATGGCTGATGAGAAAGCTGCAACTTCCTGGGGGAAATTATTCCTCGATTTATAACGATATTTCCAGGTCTGTGTTTGTCATCTCCCTCCATCCCTTTTATCACCATCTTAAATGTCCCATTCATTTCCCGGAACAACTCCCAAGGCCCAATGAATTGCCTGTAAATAAAGCTTCCAGAGCACCTAAACCACCAAGAGGACTCATTTATGTTTGGCATGAAGAAAAGCTTTGAAAGGATCAGCAGACAACAAGTGGCAACCAAAGGTTATGTTTTTGTAAGAAGCTCCACGAGCGGTTCCCTCTGGACAGGAGCAGAAAGGAAACTGGAAGAGGATCCATTGCCTCTCCCAAGCAGCTCCACAGAGCTGCTGCCAGCTGGCAGCCCTGCCTGCCTGCCCTGCCCGCTCCTCTCAGGAGGAAAAAAGGGCTAAAAACCAGGGCTTGCTCCTCATCTCACACCAGAAAACCCCTCCGCTGCCCTCCTTAAAGGTGATTTTTAATCCCCTTCACACGGGAGTTACTTCATTTTGGCCCTGCAACGGTTAAAATAAGTGATGATGGTTGGACAGTGCTCTCCCCCTGGCAATCCACCACCTCCTGTGCTCTTTCAAGCAGGAGGAAAACAGAAAAAGGAGAAGGGGTGAAGTGTCTGAATAATTCTGGCGTCTCGCTCTGCTTAATCCACAGGACACCAGGCTGCCCAACATCCCCCGAGTCAGTACCTCAGGAATCAACCTTTCCCATCCTTTGCAAAGCCTTTATGCTCCTTAATAAAGTTTACAGAAGCCTCTGAAGCCAGCTGGAGGCCCCAGGAGGAAGCAGCAGCGAGGGCTAAAGTTTCACCCAGACTGTGAAGTCATGTCGTGCACAGCCAACGCTGCGGCTCCAAACCCTGCGCAGAGGCCACGTGCCTCTTCCCAGCCATGCTGCCTCCTAAAAAGCAGCATTTTCCACCTACAAACCTGTCCTTGCTGCTGGCCGAGCCCTGGATGCTGCTTTGGCAGGACTAGTGTCACAATGAGAGCCCCGAAGGTGACAGAGGAGCCGAGGAATTTCCACTGGGGAACTGGAGGGGCAGCTCCGATCTCTGCTCCCTGGGACAGGGACAGGGCCTGAGGGAAGGGCTGGAGCTGGGCCAGGGGAGGTTTGGGGTGGATATTTGGGAAAGGTTTTATCCTCAGAGGGTGCTGGGGCACTGCCCAGGCTCCCCAGGGAATGCTCCCGGCCCCGAGGCTGCCAGAGCCCCAGGAGCGTTTGGGCACCGCTGCCAGGGATGCCCAGGGTGGGATTTTTGGGGTGTCTGGGCAGGGCCAGGAGCTGGATCCATGATCTCTGTGGGTCCCTTCCAGCTCGTGATTCATCCCTACCTTATCTCCTTCCCTGATATCATCTCCCAGGACATTCTGCCCCCACACCCTCCCGTGCACTGACACCCACGCTGAGGCTACTCAACACTGCACGTTTTTATTCCCTTCACCTCACGGGACAAAACCTCTTGTCAAAATTAATGTGTTTCCTGAAGGCCATAAATATTATTAAGTTGGGGTTTTTTTTTTTTTTTCTTCCCCCTACAATTCTTTCATATATAACATCAGCTAAAAACATCAGAGCCAGGGGTGAAATTAAGAGAATTTCCAAAAGGTTTTGGCAAGTCCTGTGCACACAGCAGTGAGTTTGGAGGAGCCTCTAAACGTCGAGTGATCCCACAGCTCCGAGACGAGCCAGGGAAACAAGGCTTGCTCTGTCACCACAGTGACTTCATTTAAAAAACCTATTTATTTTAGTCCACGAAAATAATCATTTGCATTCCTGCGACGCCGAAGGAGAGCGGGGGGGAGAAGGGGGACGCGGCCGAACATTCCTCGTCCTCGGAGGGAGGGATCGGCTGGGCCAGGAGGAAAGCAAACACCTCCTTTCCTTCCCCCACTGCCCAAGCTTCCACCCCAGATGACAGGAGCCGCTCTGCCTGAATTGCTTCCAGATGTGCTCTCAGACCGAGCACGCGGCCGGGCCTCTGGAGCTTTGGGCTGCATGGAAATGGTGATTTTGCATTCCTGCCTCTTCCCTCCCCCCCTCCGGCGGGGCTGCCCTGGAAATTAAACTGTGCCACACAGCCTTGGAGGTTGAGCTGCAAGTGACCCCTGTGTCTGAAGCAAAGGCACTCCAGACAGGCAGGGAGAAAAGGCAAAAGCAGGAGGAAAAATTTGAAAAAAAAAAAGGAAAAAAAAAAAACAACAAAAAGAGATTGATTTTGGCAGCTACCAAACCAGAACATCCAAGAAAATCCCTACACGGCCTTGCCCTTCGAGGTAAGTGAGCGAGCTCTGACAACTGAGCAGCTACTTTATACCAGCTTATTTCTTTTAAGTCGATGGCTCTCCAGAGATACCAGAGCCATCTTTGCTGCCATAAAACAGATTTCTGAAAGGCTGGGCCAGATGCTGCAATGCTGAATTAGCCAACGCGGAGCACACGACTGCAGCATCCTAATCCATGGATAAACATCCACCCATCGCTCTCCTCGGAGCATCCATCATACCAGTAATCCTCCGTGTTTCCACCTCTGCTGTAGACTGGGCCCTCCAGCTCCCTGGGTCCTGGGAAGATGTTCTCGTGCTGGATGATGATGGTTTTGATCAATTCATTGACGTGAGCCTGGCAGGAGACCTGGTCGTGACCCTCGGGCACAGACATCAGCGTGGGCCCAAAGCAGATGGCCAGATTGTAGGGATCCATCATATTTTCTTCACTGAACTGAGATAAACTGCAAAAAAACACAAGTGGGAAGGAGGGTGAACAGCAGAAAATATCATCATCATCACCATCATCACCATCCTCCGCTGCAGAACACACAGCTGAGCTCGGAAGGTTTGCTCTGGGCTTTCTGGGACACAAATGTCCTGGATCCAGGTAAAAAATGAGACACTGATGGCATTTACAGAGAAATGAAAGGGAAACTGCAAAGGGAGCTTGAAAGCTCTGGGTGCTGACTTTAATATTTGACTTTATTTCTTCTCTGTTACTGCTGTTCAGAGCCCACCTGCGGCCCAGCCCAAGAGCAGGGTTACAGCAGGACCCCTCTGCCATGGATTTAAACTGAAAGAGAGGAGGTTAAATGAGATATTGGGAAGAAATCCTTCCTTGTGAGGGTGGGCAGGCCCTGGCACAGGGTGCCCAGAGCAGCTGTGGCTGCCCCTGGATCCCTGGCAGTGCCCAAGGCCAGGCTGGACGGGGTTTGGAGCCACCTGGGACAGTGGGAGGTGTCCCTGCCCTGTCCAGCCTCAGCAATTCCATGTTTATCCCAGGTCCTGCAGCAGAGCCCCGGTGCTCCCAGGGGTACTCACTGATTGAGGAATGCAAAGAGGTATCTCATGACAATCAGGGTGGTCTTGGGCAGGTTCAGCAGCACCTTCCGGACGTGCAGCGCTCGCTCCTGCAAATTATCCATGGCTGGAAGGAAGAGAGAGCACCAGAGTCACCCTCCCGCTGCACCCACAGCCTCTGGGGCCCAGTGTGACCAGTGCCCCGTGCAAACTGGGCAGCCAGCAGAGCACCAGCAGAGGAGGGGATTTTGCTGCAGAACCTGCTGGCAAAGCCTCTGCCAGAGAAGGTCCCCGAACACGTGGGACCCTCCCCAGAGCCCCTCCGAGCGTGGGAGCTCTGGATGCCACCTGCCCCAGGGGCTCTGGCACAAGGGCTCCTTCAGGCCCGCTCGGAAAGGTGGGTGTTTGAAAGGAAAAGGCTGTGTAACGCTCAAATTAACACAGTTAAAGGGTGAGGCAAAAGGCTCTGTGTGCAGCAGCCCGCTGAGAAAGAAGTGGGCAGCATCAATCAGCTCGGAAGGGAGAGCTCATCTGGGGGAAAGCGGATTTTGCCTCTCGACACAACGTGAATCCCAGTCTGTAAATGCATTTTATCGGGAGCAGAAAACCACAGGGCATTTCTGAAGCTGTCTCCTCCTGCTTCACTTCAGAGGCTGCCCCTGCAAAGGCCATTTCTCTGGAGTGGACAATGGAATCATTCTTCAATTCTGGGGGACGTAGCGAGAGCCAGGCCACTTAAAAATGAGGTTGTTCGCATACAGAAACCACAAACAGCCCTCCGCCTGGCAGAAGCACCTTTAGAAAGCATGAAAAATGTGAACAGCTCGGCTGTGAGTGCCCTGATGATTGATATGCTGGAGCAGGAGGCAGCGGATGGTCCCTCGTGGGTACGAAGCTAAAAGGAGTATGAATAAAAAGCACCTTGTCAGCTGAGGACAGCACACAGGAGCACAGCAGCAGATCCAGGGGAAGCACACACAAGGCAGGGAGCCCTGCTGGTGATCCCTGCCTCGGAGAGGGCATTTCTGACACCTCCTGATGACAGCTCTTCAAGATTATTTTACACGAGTGAGGGTTTTTTGCTTTATTCTCTTTTAAAAGAATCCTGTCTCACGAAACCCCATCGCACAGCCCCTAAAATCGATGAATTTCTATCTCCTTGTTCGTTCATGTCAGAGCAAGGATGGCTGTGAAAAGGTGACTGCCCAGACTGGCTAACAGAGACCAGCCCAGCAGCACAAACCCAGCCAAAGGAACCCCAAAATCTCACTCTGGAAACAGGAAAAAATGGGAAAGACAGGAAAGAGAAGGGGGAGATGAGAAAAATTAATCCTATTTCTTTCCAGTTCTTCATATACTTACTGACACAGGCAATCAGGTCATGGAAGATGTCCTTGGGGAAGAGTGGGTGCTCCAAGCCTCGGAAATAGAGCTTGAGGACTCCTGCTATGGAATCCATGTCGTGGTCGTTCTGGTCCCCAGCCAAGGGATCTTCCCCTTCGGAGCAAGGAGAGAAGAGCAGGCAAGAAAAATCAGAATACTGGAGGGAAGCACTGAAATACCTGAAGGATGGGACTCAGCAGGAGGAAAGGATTTGTGTTAATCCCACCGACCCCAGCTGCACTGGGAGAGTGAGGCACAGAGAGACCCCAGGGTGGGAAGCTCTGCCAGGAATCCCAGGAGAGCTGGGAAGCTCCTGCCAGCCAAACTCTGACACCAGAGCTGAGGGTGTGGCGGTGCCCCTGGAGCAGGAACACCCCAGGGATTTCGGGCAGGTGTGAACATCACAGCTCCACCACCCCACAGGAGGCTTTGGGCAGCCTCCCAACTGCAGCTCAGGGGATGCGGGGGACACGAGGGGACACTGAGCATCACACACCTGGCCCAGGGGATGCAGGGGACACACAAAAAGCCTCTGAGCAGCCCAGCCCTGGCTCGGCAGGGTGTGGGCACAGCAAACGGGGCGGGGGAAGCGTTTCGGGGACAATTTGTTGCCGCGCATCCGCCACGGTTTGTCTGCATTGCCAAAGGAAAGATGCTCACTTAAGGAGCTGTTCCCTGGGGAAAAGTCCCTATCAGACATAATTAGATTTAATGATGGGGCAATCCTCAAATTGAAGCTATATATATCCATTATGTGACTGAAATTACCAAAGCTTGCCTATTATCTTAATAACACACGGGATAATAAATGGGCCACTCCAAACCTGAGCGTTATCCCTGGTATTAACTGCCACCAAGGGCTCGGGATGAAGTAATAAACTGCAGGGACCTTATTGTTAACTTTGGCAGTCCTCTACATCACAGGTTTTACAGAGACAAGTGAGGTGACAGGGAAAAAAATCCTCTTTTATTTCTGCATGGAACAAGTGGGTATTTCCCCAAGCTGGTATTTCTTTATATAAAACAATTCTGATTCTGATCCTTTTTTCCTTACTGTGACACACATTCCTGCTTCCTCTGCTCTCCTCTCAGGTGGATGGAGCTGAGGACAGGTGACATCACCCAGCACATTTCCCACACGTTGCTCATTAAGCTTCCCTCTCCCCCAAAAGCAAAATAAACTTGCTGTGCCTAATTAATGACTGCCCGTCTCCTGCAGCAGCGAGAGCAGGAAAACACTGATCCCATTCTTCGGGAGCGATGGATTCCAGGGATTAACACAAGCCCTGTTGTTCCCAGTGACCCAGGGACTGCCTGAGGAGCAGCTCCTCTGAACCTGCTCTGCCAGGGAGAACAGCCCAGCAAGGAGCTGATGAGTCAGGAGGCTCCCAACTGCTCCCTGCCTTTGTATGGAATGGCTCTTCCCAGAGAAAAATCCAATCTATTAAAAGCTACGTCAAATTAACACTCTCTTGAAATTTCCCTCTCTCCCTCGCTGGTATTTAGAATAAATGTGGCCAAGCTGTGCCTCAACAACACAGAAAGAACATGAAAATTCATCCTCCGGCACACAAAGAGCCGGGGGAGAGGGGAGGAAACTGCAGTTACACCTAATAATGAAATCCTCTACGTCCTTTAGTGTTGCAAACAATCAATAAGCTATCAGACATGAGAGGAGATTGAATTCAGAGTATTTATTATACAGACACTCCACAGGGTACAAAGCACAACAGCAAACAGCTGAGAATTCAAGGTTAATGAGCACCAGGGAGGTGTTTGGGAGGGACTCGCTCAGGAAACACAAAAATCAAAGGCACAAACCCGAGCAAGCTGCACTCAGGCCACTTGTGAGCACTTACACAAACTCACACGCTCGGCAGGAATTGCTGGGATTTTGGGAAAGCTCTTCCTTACCTCTCTCAAATGCATTTTTTATGTCGTTCACTTCAACTTGCGACCCGGACACCCTGAATATTCCTTCGTGCTGCAAACCTGCAAGGAAACGAGAGATGCTGATAACAGGGTAAGATGGATGAGATAAAAGAAGATGGCCCCTTCAGCAGCCACAGCTCCTGTAATAAAGGAAAGGTAAGAACTCAGGCAGAGGGGTGCTGGTTTAAAAGCCACCTTTCCCCGAGATGTCCAGAACACGTAAAACCAGAACTCAGCACGGGCAGAAGAATTATTAACCCTTCAAAACTGCCAGAGTAACGGGGCTCTGACAGCCATTCATGTTATCTCCCACCCTGGAGGATCCCCAGAGGATTTTACAACCCAGAGGAAGTCATAAACCAGCGGTGGAACGGGCAGGAGTAAAATATGGCCAATGCCAGGAGGAAAACGTTTCTCTTCCAGGAGCGGTTCTGTGCAGGCCGGGGGCAAAGTGTTTAATTACCCTGGAGCCAGGGCTGACACTCAGAAGGACTCTGTTGGAAAATCTAAGCCAATTCTGGAATCTGAGTGAAATCAGCATCTCCTCACGGCCACGATTTATCCCCCATCAGTTCCCACTTCCATGTGGTTTCAAGGATTTTCCCAGCAAATATCCAGGTGTGGCCCTAAAGGAGGATTCTAGAGCTCGGTTCTTGCAAAGTGATGGTGAGAATGGGACTCCAGGTTATGGTTTCTAAAACGGCAATGAAACAAGGAAAACGAAACAGGATCTGCTACCTGGCCCCTGCATCTTGGTTAATGAAGATAAATTCCACCTCTTTCCACACGTGTTAATTAACAGCTGTTTCGCACGCTACTAACAAATGATATCAATTAAAAATGAAAACAAATTGCAATAAATGCACAGCATTCAAGGCTGGGAGAGGTCAACCTTCCAAAGAGGCATAAATCATCTCGCTGTGGCAGTGAGTGAACAATTAATTCGCTGCTTGACCTCCTACATTCAAACGCTCCGAGTGTTCCTCCTCCTCCTCCTCCTCCTCGTGAAGAGGATGATTGTTCCTGGTGAAGGCCACACTTCAGGGCTCAAAGGAAGGTGAGTGGAGGGGAGGCACGAGCGGTGCCTGTGGATGGGGAGCTTATTTTGCAAGGAATAAAGGGATATTGTTGGAAAAGCAGCATTTGCAAGGTCAGTTATTTGAACAGGGATCGCACACAGCACCAGCAACACAGCCTGAAAATCAGAGCCATTTTCCTTCCGGGGCAGCCTCTGCACAAGCACCACGTCCCTGAGCTACTCTGAGCAGCTTTTATGAGTTTTTATTTTATGGGAATGTCACAGGATGCCTTCAGCCCACCAACTCACCGTGCCTGCTGATGAATCGGATGCAGCTCTCCACCACCAGGGGAATGGCTTGGGAGGAATCCTGCCCAGGGAGGAATTGCAGGAAGGGCAGGCAGAATGGAGAGTGAAGAGAAAAACAAAAACAAGAATAAGAAATGAGAAAGGTTTGACTCTGCACACCAAGATCACAACCTCCTCTCTTACTTTATTCCAAAGCAGCAGCCCAAGACAAGGCTGTGTGAGCTGCAATTCCCAGCCAAACTTTAACCTCACAGGATCAGCCAGAGATACTCTGGGTCCTCCCCTATCTCAAGGAAACACATTTCAGCTCACTGGGTACCAAAAAGCAACAGATTATCCCCAAGGCCAGGCCCACAAAGCCTGGCTTTGTAAGTCTTTCACTACACAACGAGAGAGCAGTTACAGGTTTAACAGTGGGAAAATAAAAAGGAATGGAGACAAAGAAACAACAGCGTGGATCCCATAAACCAGGGCTGTCCAAACAGCTCGAGGCTGTTTGGCATTTTGGGTTCCAGGTCTGTCAAAACACAGAGTGAAAGCAATTTCCAATCTTGCCGTGGAAAAGGAAGGAGGTTTTGGATCCAGGTTTGAGGGGTTTCTCAGACAAGACTGAAAAGGCCCACGGAAGGCTGGGAGGGAGGGATACAAACATTCGTTCCCCACCACTCCTGCTCTCTGCACAGCACATCCCTGCCTCGTTACTGAGGGGAACATTAATTACCTGCTTCCTCACGGTGGAGCTGCGCCTGCCGCTGGTCCAGGGGTGCAGGAGGGAGGAACAGAACAGAACAGTCAGGATAATCCTCCACCATCACCAGCTCCTTCCTGCAGCATTCCCAACCGCATTTTGGAGGAGGGAAGGAGCCAGATATCCGGGTCAATCGCAATGCCAGAGCCTCTCGCTTGATTTATGGAACTCCAGAAAGATTTTAAGTGACTTTAAATCACTCAAAGACTGCACGAGGCGCAAGGGAGCCCTGACAGAAGATTACCCCTGACGTTTTAATTCCGACCAGACGGGATTCTGTGGAGCCAGGGCTGCTTGCTGGAGATGAAGTTTGATATAAATTGCACGGGGAAGAGCAGGTGGGAGCAGGCTGGTTCCCCCTGTGCTGTTAACAGCTGCCACTGCCGAGTCTTTATTACAGTTTTGATAAGATTTCAAATAAATAAATAACACAAAACCCCCTCGAACACCAGCACGCACCAGCCAGGCTAAGCCTTGTCTGTCTGCTCTCATTTGCTGATGTTGGTAGACATTAATGGCAGAAAAATAGGAAAAAGGCCCTGCTCTGCCAGGATTTTCCCCTCAAAATTTATTACCGGGGTTTAAAATTCCTTTAGTTTCTTGTAAAAATGAAGCAAGGGAGATAATAGCAGAGAGGCCCTAATGTATCATTCCAGCCAATTCCCTGCCAGGGCAGATGGCTGCTGAATTATAAATAAGGGGATTAGAAGTGTGATTTTTAAAAAGCCTGTACAATGTGTTAATTTGGGGGAAATTCCTTTTGTAAAAAAAATCAAAACCACTGAATGAAAAAATAAAAAAAATAAAAACCCGATTCCACGGGCTGTCACAGACAATAAGGTGGGCTTTAAACTGTGAGCGGGCATGATTCTTTGATATTTAAAATTGTTTCGTGATGAATAATATTTTATTATTACAGATGTCAGGGTCTAATTAGGACCTGTCAGTTTTGCTTTGCTGTGAGGAATGGGAGCAGCGGTAATGACTCCGCACTGGTGGTAATCACCTTCCTTTTGTTAACGAGGCAGGATGATGCACAGCCCCTGCCCCAGCTCCTCGTGCCCAGCAGAGCCCCCCAGATCCATCAGTTTGGAGATGGAGATTTGTTATGTTCTCCAAAAGCCCCGTCGGGAGCTTAGGGCTGGTTCTGGGATTGGCCCTAATTACAAAGGAAAGGTTTATTCTCCGTGCCCTCCGTCCTGCTGGAAAATCCAGGCACAGCAACGGGACCAGGAGTTTCCCAATTGATGGTCCTCAACCCCGTGGATAATCCCTGCACAGTCCCTGGGCCCAGCTCTCCCCCAGGACCAGGGATTTGGTCATAAAAAGCTAAATTTGGAGGCTGTTCTCTGGGTGACAGCGCCACGTGAAGGAATTTCCCTCACTTTCCCATCCTGCTCCTGATCTGCACTAAATAGGCCAGGGCAAGAAAAGGAATTTGCTTATACTGGCTCAATTCCTGCCCCATCCCTGGAAGCGTTCCAGGCCAGGTGGGATGGGATTTGGAGCAGCCTGGGACAGTGGGAGGCGTCCCTGCCCATGGCACTGGATGAGCTTTAATGTCCCTTCCCACCCAAACCATTCCATGACTCCACTCTGTGGCTCTAAATCAGCACATTTTTCTAACAGACACACATCCTGGGCTGGTAACTGATCTGAAATGACCAATTTGCATCATATTTTCCTTAAAAACACAATTCCCTGAGCCACACCTACCTGGCCAGGGCGCAGTCAGTCCGCTGACCTGTGGAGAAGACAAAGAAACCCAGCATTAGGAGGGAGGAAGGGGAAAATGCTTTCGGTGTCTCCGTACAGAGTTTTGGAAGGAGATGGAGGAGAGGAGAGAGGAGGGGGCAGCTCCAAGGACAGCACCAAACCCACCCCTGCCAGCACAGCTCCACCAAATCCAACCAGGAATCAGCTCAGGCTGCCCAAGGACTCCTGTCTCTGGAAAGTGTTGCTGTTAAATAAAAATTACCTCCCTGAGCATTCTCATTGTTGACTTCTGCCAAAAAACTGGGCTTGTCAGTCCCTCCCTCCCCTCTTCCCAGGGGAACTGGTGGGGCGAGAGATTCTGCTTCACCAAGCCCCTCAGGAAGAGTGAAAACATTCCCAGATTTGTCAGCCCACAGCCTGAACGTGCTGGCACCGGAGCTATTTTGAGAGACAGACGTTCGGTGGTGTTTTCCACAAACATTTTTATCAAAACACTCCATTAACTTGTGCTGAGTTTTCAGGGAAGCAGCAGCCAAGCCCGGGACTTGCTAATGCAGCATCACCTAAAACATCACAGCAGAAGAGGCAGGGAAAAGGAGGATGTGCTGGTGGGAACGGGACGGGCCCATTTTTTTGGGTGGGAAAAAAAAAAAAAAAATCAGTGAAACCACACTGATTCCCAGCAGCTGAAAAGCCACCTTCCCACTCCAGTCGCCTTCCTGCTCCTGGGGAGATGGAAGGAGGAATGAGGGAAGCAGCTAATTGCTGATGGCTGACAATTAGTCGAGCACATCTTGATAGCCACTTTTGCTCTCCCCACGTAAAGCCAAAACAGTGCATAATTTACATGAAAATGTTATTCTGCAGCAGAATTTCCAGCCATCTGTCCCCGTTTTCATCATGGAATATTCATACAGAGAAATTACACGGCTGTGGCAGCATCAAGGGGCTCCTGCATTAGGGTGACAAATGTGTACAGTAGGCAGGGACATAATGACTTGCAGAGAGGAGGACTCGCTGCTACTTTTCCTACTGGAACTTGTCATCTTCAGATTAAGGCAATTTGCACCCCGACTGAAAAATGTCACCTGAGGATGGGGCAGGGAGGAGAGTGAAAAATAACAACCCCCTGAACTTCCCAGGCACTGAGGACGCGCAGCTGGAGGCACATTCTCCTGTAAAGCTCCTAACTGCGCTCCGGGGACGTGTGAAGGGAATTTTATTTGCCCATTTCCCAATTAAGTGACATTTTATGGATAAGCCTAAGCATGGTCCCCAGTTTGCACCATTAACCTGCTCCTGTGGGTCGGGAAATGGGATGTTCCTCCCTCTCCCAGCTCCTTTTGATCTCACAGATGACAGGAGGAGTTTTTTCGGGAGGTGCTGGAGCTCAGCCTGGCACTCCCGGGGTCCCTTCACAGGGCCACTAAGAAAGCTCAAATAGCAAATGAAGAAAACAGAAGCAGCCTTTAAATCTAACACAGAAATCACATTTAATTTCCTCTCCTTTCCCCCCCACCACAGCCTGAGCTGGGTTCAGGGGGCAGGCAGGTTAAGAGGAAATAGGTCTTGGAATGCAGAGGTCAGCTACGACCCCGGAATGTGATCAGTCACAGGGGCAGCACGGCTGTCACTTGCAGATATTCAGAGGCACAAGAAAAATACCCCGAGGACACAAAACTTTGGCTTCAGCCACGCATTCTTACAGGACAGCTGAAGGGATGAGCAGCTTTACCCAATCCAACCCAAACTGAGGCACCTCCTCTCCTCGTCTCCCAGCGGTTGGGGTCCGATAAACACGAAACTCTTAATTACTGCAGCAAGAAGTATTTTAGTTTTACAGAGCATTTTCAAACGGAAAGCGAAGCACTTCAAAGCCCACATGCTGGTTAAGTTTTCATCCAGCAGATTTGCACACCACGAGCTGTGGGGAGTCCAGCTCAGCCCTGCTCCAGACACAACCCAGGATCGAGTGGAGCCATTTTTTTGACCTGACATTTAGACTGCTAAAACCTTCTCCTCTGCAAATACAAGGCAGGCACAGGTTTCTATGGAAACTTGGATGCATAGTTGAAGTGGTTTTGGCCAACAGGATTTGCCCATACCATGAAGGGAAAGAAATCTGCCTTTGTTCTGACTCTTAACAGCAAATAAATATTCAGTTCTGGCCGCTGCCCCCTGACTGATGCCCTCTAGACAGGCGACATATTTTACATGCTCTGAAATTTGTTTGTTCTTCTCCTGATAAAAGCCTGGCTTCCCACACTTTGCTTTGGTCCGGGTTGAACCCACAGAGGTGAGGAGCAGCTAAACCGCCTGCAAACGAAGGCCCAGCCCATCAGCAACTCTGAATTCATCAATCAATCCCCAGGTTCGGCCCAACAGAGATCATTAAGTGATAAGCAGGATGGGTGTGAAGGAGGGGAGGATGAAGGAGAGGGCAGCACCAATCAGTGATGCACATTAGTGCCTCATTAAGCCTTTTGGGTGTTCATCAAGCAGCCACGGGGGTCATTTGGCTTCTCCCTCATGCAGATCAGAGGAATCAATTCATAAAACATGAGCGAGGCCACTCTGCATCGCTAACCCAGGGCTGCCACCCTCAGCTGAGCGATCAACACCTGGCTGAGAGCTGCCGTGGGGACCCACACTCACTTTCTCCCAGGGTCTTCTGAAGAAGGTCGTGCTTGGCCTGCAGCTTCGTGATCAGGTTCCTGCCTTCCAGGTACTCCTTCATTTTCTGTGGAGGTGGCAAAAAACACCAGGGTGAGTGGACAATTCATTTCTGTGACGGAGGCTCTGGGTTGCTGGATTGTGAATGTGAGGGCAGAGTGACACCGAATTTACAGAGTGACACCGAATTTACAGTTACAGAGTGACACCGACTTTACAGTTACAGAGTGACACCGAATTTACAGTGACACCGAATTTACAGAGTGACACCGAATTTACAGTTACAGAGTGACACCGAATTTACAGTGACACCGAATTTACAGAGTGACACCGAATTTACAGTTACAGAGTGACACCGACTTTACAGTTACAGAGTGACACCGAATTTAGAGTGACACCGAATTTACAGTTACAGAGTGACACCGAATTTACAGAGTGACACCGAATTTACAGTTGCAGAGTGACACCGAATTTACAGAGTGACACCGAAGTTTGTAGTGACAGAATAGCACAAATTCACGGCCAAAGGACGAACTAAGTCCTGGCTTATGTATCTGGGCAAGTCTGAAGCTCAGCCCACCCATATTTCGAGCCCAACCAAGCTTGGATCAGTGATCTCGGAGGCCTTTTCCAAGCGTAACAATTCAGTAATTCTGCGATTCTCCATCTTCGGGGCAATTCCCATTGTTCCACTGTGGGATCAGCTGAATGTTTGGCATCTTTTAAGCCATCAGAGGAGCTGTCACCCACCCCTCTGCAGGCAGGGCGGGCTGGGGATGCACATCACGGGCAGCTGAATGAGCAATCTGTTTTAACCAACTAAAAGGCTGCTACTGTGCTTATTCTCTCACTTAACCTCTCTCACCCCACTTTACTTGTCAAACCCTGCGCCTGCCTCCACGCTGGATGATCCACAGGGCTGCGCAGGGGGCGCGGGACAAAACAAATAAAGATATTATTTAGGTTCAGGTTTACTCTCGTGGTGAAATATCGTGCAGCCACGCAGGCGTTTTTCCCACTGCTCCCTGATTTTTCACAGCTCTGCAAACGCTGGGTTTTTTTTTTTTTGCAGCTCTTTCATCTCTTATCTTGCAGTTCAGAGCAGTTTTATTTATCTTCGCAGAGCTGCAGCATGTGAAACACTCTGCTCTACAGGGGCTGGCCACATCATAAATGGGACATGTTCACACTCAAAAACACCAACTCTGCAAACATCACAGACCACTCTTCGGAATCATGAGAGATCTTAAAGGTTCAGCCAGCAGAATGAACACGGAGAGAGGGTTCTCAGCTAACAACCAAGTGCTCTTGTTATAATCAAACATCCAAACGGTTCGGGTGGGAAGGGACCTCAAAGCCCATCCAGTTCCATGGGCAGGGACCATTTTCACTATCCCAGGTTGCTCCAAGCCCTGTCCAGCCCGGCCTTGGACACTTCCAGCTTTCCCCAGTTCAACCCACTTTCCTCCAGGTCTGACCTGCACAACAAGACTGCAAATCCTTAAGGTAAAAATGAATATTTTGAACAACGCGAGCGCCCGGACCCTGCTCGGCCTAGGCAGGAGCAGCAAAGAGTCAAGAAGAAATAGATACATAAATAAATAAAGAAAGAAATCTATATATACACACACTGAGGCAGCAGTGAGGGCGAGGGAGAACCTTCCAGGAACGAAGGAAGCTTCCCCTGTGGGCTTCCCAGCCCTGGTGTGCACTGACACGACAAACAAAAATGGCTTTAATTAACTGCCAAAAGCCTGTGTTTCATGTGCCCTCGCTTGACAACATCGAAAGAAACATTTCACAAGAATTAAGTCCCTTTGGAAAGTCTCAGCATTTCCTGCTTCCTTTATTAATATTTCAACTTTTCGTTGTTGTTTTAGAGGAAAACAGGAAGCGCGATCGCCGCGACGAAAAATTCATTGAATTTTTGGGGGAATTTCCCTGTAGAATCTGTTTGCCAAGCCCGAACCATACATTTTGCTCAATCTGTTAAATTTTTGCAGAAGAAAATATGATGAGTGTAAACTGCAAAAAGAACCAGTCTGAAGTGGGGGGAGTTGAGGATAAATCTGGTTCTGGGGGGGGTCTCAGAGCGAAGGGACAGGAGGGTTGGGAGGCTCAGCTCCAAACAGAAGCTTAAAGATCAGCAGATCAACTCGTCTTGGCAGAGTTAAGCTCCCCTTTGAAGCAGATCTAAACACTTAAAGCCCAGCCTAAGGTGGCTGCAGGCAGGGCAGGGCAGAGGCACTCGCTGGGACTTGCAAGGCTCTGGCTACGAGGTCATTTAAAAACATCACCAGGTACCAGGGGTTGCTTTAAAGGAGAAAAAGATGTTCCCATCCAGTGCAGAAGTTCATGGCTTTTTTAGCATTTCCTCATGCCTCACATTCTGTTCCCTGCCTGTTGCAAGGATGCTGACGAAAAACAAATTAATTTCAAAATAAAGCTTCAGGCTTTTCTCGGTGAATTACAAAGATCCATTAGCCCTGGATTTTTGGTGTAATAAAACACAGTCAAAGGAAAAAAAAAATCAAACTACAAGAGAACTCCTGAGGATTTCATGTGGGGCAGAGCACAGCTGGGGTCGGCCTAAGTGCAGGCAGAACAAAGCAGCAGCTTCGTGTCATTTGTGCACGGTGACAATTAAGAGGTGAAGATCAGCTGGGAGTCAGAGCCAGGAGCATTTTGCACCTCCAAAACCAAGCAAGTTGGGCATCTCTGAGCCCAAAGGCCCCGCAGGAGCTTCCCAGTCAGAACCAGTTGCACGTGGGATGAAGCAGAACCCCAACCAGACCATTCCTTCCTCCCTTTTCAGGCTAGAAGGAAAAACATTTCTGCCACTGCTCCACATGCTGATCTGTCTCCAGCCAGGAAAACTCAGTGATTTTCCTCCCTCTCTCCACCCCATGAAAGCCATTCCAAACCAGGCCCTCCAGTGAAGGGTGGGGGAATCGGATCCACTCCCCATGGGATCAGCACCACCAGGACACCCCCAGCTGCCACTGCTGCAGGACCCAGGAGCAGGAGGATTTTACACCACATTTCTCCATGTCTTAAAGTCTTGGGCAAAAATCAACCTCCATCAATCCTAAAGCACTTCACACAACGAGCATCGTTCTGGTTCCTCCTCTTTCCAGAGGTAAAAAAGAACATTTTGCCCAAGAACTGAAATTATGCCAGTTGAGAGGTGAAAGAATGAAATCATTCACTCCCCCTCCCGCTGCCCAGGTGGGGCTGGGTGCCAGCTGTGCCCTGATGGGCAGCTCTGCCCGGATCCCTGGCTGGGGAAGCAGGGCTGTAGCCATGGCAGCAGCGGCACATCCCTGGATTTTGGCTCCCTGAAATCGCTGCTGCTTCCCTGCCTCAGCCACCTGCAGCAGCCCAGCGCTGGGTCCATCCTTCCCTCTGCTTTCCATTCACACTGGGAGGTTTAAATTACCCTGAATACAAATCTCCCTTCAAAGCCCACCAAGAGATCCACCAGCACTGGCATGCAGGGATGTGCCTCCAGTGGAAACACAGATTATTCCAGTTTGGAGACACTCCAGTGAGCATCCTTCCACGGAACTCCCACGCTGCCATCGCCGTGTTCACCCAAAAGCTCTGCCCAGCAATGCAGCACGTGGAATTTCCTCCCTGAGTCACATTGATAGGGAATATTCTCTTAAATCAGCGTTTTTCTTACAGTTCCTGTCCCCCAGCCCTCAGCACGTCACGAGGTAAAAGGGAATTAAACCTCGCTTCTGCACTGCACTTTGTTTTTATCCCCTACGCAAAGCTCTGCCCACAAGCCTCATTAATGCCCATCTGAGGGTGTTCTCAGACACTGGAAAAGCTGCTCCTGGGAGATTCAGAGCTGGAAATCCTTATCAAGGCTATTTATAAGCCGGGTCAATAGCAGATCAATGCCGCATCTGATCAGGCTGCTTAAAGAGGGTCTCTCTCTCTACCACCACACCAACAACATGAAACGGAGAAATATCCCATCCAAATTAAGCCCTGGATTCCTCCTTCTCCTATCTGAACTCGAAATAGCCCTCTCTAGAGAGGGAATGCTCAGAGTTCAATTAAAAATCACTTTTCTAGCTCCATAACCCTGGGCAGGGCGGTCAATCCCTTCTTAATTGAAGCAGCTTCTCCACCCACTTCTCTCAATAGCCAGATTCACCTTCAGCGAAGGATTTTGAATTTTTTGAAGTCAAGGCCTGATGGCCCATCCTGCCAAGTTAGTGCCATTTGCACAGAAAATTCCGATTTTAACAAGCAGCACCATTCTGGGAAGAAGAAGGTGAAGGATGCCCAAGGGAATGACAAAGCAACCAGGGTAAGATCCACGATTTTCATCTGCTACTCTGAAATATTTTGAAATTGGAAACAAATTCAGCAGTTTAACATAAGTCTGCTGTAGGAAAAAGAGACACAGTCTGGTATGAAATTCAGTATCAAAGAGCTCTTAGCATCTTGGAGAAAGCACTGACTCAATGAAAAGTTTATGCAGGCTGAAATTGTAAGATGATAATAACAAAAAATGAAAGAGCTAAACATTCTTTTGGTTTGCACTAGTTTTGAAATTTGATGTTTACAAGCTATTAGGTTTTTTTCCTCAGAAAATTCCTTTTCAGATGCAGAAGAAATCAAATTTGACACAATTTACCCACAGACTACGTTTGCATCAACAGAGATATCCCAAAATATTTGCAGGGAATTGAGAGCACACAATTTTAAACCCCAACACGCTGCTTCTGCTCGCCCAGAATCAACGACAGAAGAGGTTTTTGTAAGCCAAGAGCATCACTTTGCACTGTCTGGTGAGGATAATTCTGAACAGATCACACTGAAAATTACAGCATCATGGAATGGGTTGGATTGGAAGGGATCTTAAACATCACCCAGGGGATGGGCAGGGACACCTCCCACTGTCCCAGGCTGCTCCAAGCCCCTCCTGGCCTTGGACACTGCCAGGGATGGGGCAGCCACAGCTTCTCTGGGCACCCTGTGCCAGGGCCTCACCGCCCTCACAGGGAAGGATTTCCCAAAAGGAAAAAAAACCTCCTAAATGCCTAGAAACGAAGGCCTTACTGTGAAGTAGAACTGCTCAGTCTCCTGCTGGTTCGCCCGTCTCTTGGCAATGCTGGGTTTGCTCATGAACGTTTCCGACACCGTGGACTTCACGGACTCCATGGAGTTGCTGTACTGGAAGCAGTCAGAGACATCAAAGTCCTCTATCGTGACAATGTCCTGGATCGTCTGGAGCGTGGCTTCCATCGTCTTCTTAACCTGCCCAGCAAGGAGGAGAGAACTCAAAACCTGCAGGTTTTCTGTTGTGAGTAAACAACAGAGGTAGTAAAGTCCCCTGGAGCACTTCGCTAATAAACAGATATTACTGGTTTCACACCCTGTGTGCTGTAATTAATTTTGGCTCATTAACAGCACAGTCCATGCAAGCACAGAGCTGGCAGCACCCTGAACCTGCCAGGACTCCGTGCCAGGATCGCAGTTGTGATCTCACGGGCTGGGATCAGGAAGAGACGGAGAGAAATTAAACCTCAAAGCGAAGAGAGCTGGAACAAAGATGCTCTAATTGTCTCCTGCAACTACTGGGCACCAAATGTTAATTACAAACAGGACTCTGCTGCACTGCACATTTTTACTGAAGGCCAGAATCAACTTTCTAGACATAAAAGGAGTTGCAAATTTTGCCCAGAAGTTCCTGAACACGGAGGTGCAGAGATTAGATCCCCATTCATGTCATCTTCTTCCCATCTCGGATGGCCAAGTAAACAAAAACCACTTCAACTCAGGTTATGCAAATTCACTTCAAAACATGAAATTCCTCCTTTTCCCTTTGCCATCCAAACACAACTTCTGCCCCACAGCCAGTCTTATCAAGCTAAGGATGGGAAGAGAGATATGGGGAGGTATTTTAAAGGATTCTCTCCACACACCCAACTTCCCTGCGAGATCACACACTCGTTAATGCCCAAGCTGCCCTGGCCTTGAATTTTCACACGAGTGCTGATAAAAAAAGGATCACAACACCCAGGTTCTTCCATAGCCAGTGCCCAAGAAGTGGCTTAGAGGGGTTGCTGCACTTTGGTTATTAACTGACCTCTTCATTTTCGATCTTCAGCGTCGATAACCGGGACTGCAGCTGCTGACACCTCTGCACCAACTCACTCTGGACTGGCTGCTGGGCACAGAGCTGAGACTCCTGCAAGAGCAACAGCACAGCAGGACATTGCAATTACTCGTTTATACAAACATTCTCCAAAGTGCTGAACTTTAGAACTGGATTTCAACCAGAGGAGAAGGCCCATGGTGCTACCAAACCGCAGCTCCCTCCCTGAGAGGACTGAACAGAGAGCAAGGGATGATGGCAACATCAAAGCAGAGCTGGAGAACATCAGCCACTCTCAGTGATGTCAGCTCGTCGTGAGTTTTGGAAGTCTGCAGGTGCTTTATCCCAGATATTTGGATAAATCACATCAAAAATCAAGAATCTGGTCCAGTGCTTCAGCCTGGCATCCTGGGGTGGGGGCACGAGGGGCTGTTCAACAGCAGGGCAGTGTCCTGCACAGCACAGCAACAGGCACAGGCCACTCTTGAATGAATCCAGGGGAGTGGAAATACAAAAAGCCCAGGTCGGGGACCTGTCTCAGACACCAGAACACCGAGGTTCCCCGAGCTGCTCAGAATGCCTCTCACTCCACAGCAGGAGGCAGATTTCCCCTTCGGTTTTGTTCTGGGTTTTGTGTGGGTTTTTAAAAGAAAACAGTGACCTCACTGCCTGAGGCTGCTTTTTTAGAGACAGAAATTGAAACTGGGAGTTTTATCCCACCCATGCACACACACCATCGTGCGTTCTGACACAATCTGCTGTGAGCAGCACCATTGCTACGAGACCATCAGCTGCCTTTATAAACACTCCTCTGGCCTCGAGAAGCAGCAAGAGAAACGATTCCATGAATGGGAGCTGCTCCTGAATGAGACTCCTCAGGTAATTCCTTTTCTTCCCACGACCTTACAGGATCAGAAGCACAGAAAAATCCAGGAAAGGTCATTTGCAGTCTGAAGGTTTCACTTAAAATGGGAGAGACAAAGAAGAGCCTGGAGCAGTGGTTGTAATTCCCAGCCCAAAGGAAGAGGCTGCAAGAGACCATCCTCCAGTCTGTGCTCAGGGGATGATCTAGAAATCCAACCAAGTGACCTAAATTGTCACACTGTGCATGTGCTCCCATTCAGAACCGGTTTCAGCTCGTGTGACTTTCAACAGCTCCCAGCTGAGCAGCCACATCTTGACAAACCTACAAAGAGAGGGACCTGCCCTGCCAAAAATGGAGAGTCCTCTGACAGCCCCGTCTCGCAGGGAGGATGCAAAAAGCACCACCAGAAAGCATTTGTGCTCTCAGCCTGCACACTCAGGTGCTGCAAAAAACCAGCATTTAGGTTTTATACTGGCCCTTCAAATCTCAGAATTCAGGGGCTGTCCTGGGGATTAACCTGTAGGCTGAAGGAAAGTGTTTCCTACTCACATTTAATATCAAACCTAATTAAGCATTTTCACCTCCAGCAGCTTCGATAGCCAAAAAATTCAAATTTAGATCTCTCTGCCACGAGCCTCTGCTTAACCTTCACATCATCTCCCACCTCTCAGGCTCCCAAAAGAGCCGAACAGGTGGCCCTGGAGTGGGTCAGTTTATCAAAAGCGAGGGAGATAAAGAGGCAGAGCTGCAGGAGGGCCCCACACCGACCATGTCACCCATGTGTGGCTGGAACTCGAACTTCATGGGGGGGCAGAAGACGTTGTTGTACATCTCCATCAGCCTCTGCTTGTCGCTGTTGGCGTCCAGGTTCTCCACGGCGTTCTCGATGGCATCCAGCCCCTCGTGCTTGGACTGCTCCAGGTTCAGCTCGGCCGACAGGAACGTCCTCAGGGCTCGGTTGAGGCTGGCGTGGTAGCCCAGGTCGCAGCACTGCTGGAAAGCACACACAAGTCTACATGAATAAAGGGAACAAAACCCCGGGATGGGAATTTGAACGTTTCCAAAGGCAGGAGCTGCACAAAGGGGGAACGAGTTGTGGGTATTGTGTCACCTGCTGGGTGGCAGGGAGGTGCCACATTCCTCACTGGCTGCACAGAGCACGTCAATCTGCAACCCCACGCAAATTCTACCACCATGTTACAATTAATTACCAAGCTTAAACTGTTGGAACAGTTTGTGGAGTTTTCTTGGAGTTTTCTTGACTCATTTCTCAGGGAGTACCAGGGACTCACTTCATTCAGAAATGAAGTGGCAAAGTTCAACAGCAGGGCAGTGTATTCTCCTAAATTCTAACCTGACTTTTAGGGGTCCTGATTCCTACGAAAACACCCCAAAATCCTTATTCAAAGGAAGAGGAAAACAAGGCACTGAAGTGCTATTGGAGAGACAAGACACAGGATTTGGATCATCTATAAAGACAAAACTGCATCGAAATAACTCCGTAACTCCAGCAAACCCTTCAGGAAGGAGGAGCGTGACCTGGACGTGAAAACAGAGTCATCCAAAACCCAGCAGCCACCAGTTGGGATGATTTCATTGCTGGGGTGAAACAGAGGAGCAAAAAACTTTGAAGCTGAAAGTGGTTATGGTCAAGAATTTCCTGGCTATGGCCGACACTGGGATGATGTCACTGGGACACAATCGAGCAGCTTCATTTCCACCACGGCTGCAGAGCCAAGTTTTCGTGTTTCAGAAGGGGGGAAAAAAAAGGAGCTTTTCATTAGCATTAGATCAGAACCAGCCTGGATTGTTCAGCCATCTAATAAAGGGAGCGAGAAGGAGCCCACCTTCTTGGAATGACAAGCAAGATTACATCCACTAGGAGAATATCCAGGGAGGAAAGAAAGAGACCATCTGCTCGATTGCTGCGCTGCTCTGTAAGCAAAACTCACACCAAAACTCCTCCTCGCCCATCATTTGGGTCTCATCACTGTCATTGTTTGCAAACGCAGAGGGGAAAAAAGGGGGGAAAAAAAGGAGGAGGAGGGGTGGGGGGAGAGGGAAGGGAAACTGCTGGACCATTCCCTGCTCCCACAGAATTCCTGCCACCCAGTGCTGCTGGAAGCCTGGCTCTTGTGCCAAACGAGCTGTGGCAGGTGTGGAGCCTTGGAAAAAGAGCTGCAGTTGCTGGTTGGGGTGGAGGCAGAGAATTAAGGGACTTTACATTCAATCAGGAAAGAACAAAACCAGCCAAGAAAAAAACGACAAAACAAAACAAAAAGCAAAACAAAAGAGGCTTGATTGAGAATCTGCACGTGCGGAGGCGGCCTTGGATCAAGAGGCACTCACAGCTACTGCTCACTCTGCAGGGCTGGTCCTGCAGCCGTGGGGGGAAGGATGGAGTTGGGCCAAGGATCAGGATCAGGATCAGCTCGGATTTACCAGCAGCACTCGCTCCTTTTCACAGAATCAGCGGGGTTGCAAGGGACCTCTGGAGATCACCCAGCCCAAAGCAGGGTCACCTGGAGGTGACACAGGGACTCTCCAGGTGGGTGTGGGATGTCTGCAGAGAGGGAGACTCCAGAACCTCCCTGGGCACCTGCTCCAGGCTCTGCCACCCTCATGGACAGAGGTTCTCCCTCACGCTGAGGTGGAATTTCTTGTGTTGTGGTTTATTACTCCCTGTCCTGTCACTGAACAGAGCCTGGCACCCCCCTGGCACCACCCTGGCATCCCCTGGGGATATTTGTATGGACTGACGGGATCCCCTCTCAGCCCTGTCCTCTCCAGACTGACCAGCCCCAGCCAGCCTGGCACCACCCTGGCACCCCATGGGGATATTTGTAGGGACTGACAGGATCCCCTCTCATCCTTCTCCTCTCCAGACTGACCAGCCCCAGCCCCCACAGTCTCCCCTCATCAGGGAGATGCTCCAGACCCCAAATCCCGTTTGTGGCCTCTGCTGGACCCTCTCCAGCAGCTCCCTGTCATTGCTGAACTGCAGGGAACCAGAACTGAACACAACTCCTGCTGCGGGACAGGCGGCTGTGCACCCTCCCAGTGGGACCAGTTTGTCCTCCCAGTGTCCCCCCCCAGTGCACTGGGAGGACTGGGAATCCAAAGGTCCCCAAATGTGTCACACCTCACCTCGCTCGGGCAAAATGTGGTGGCTCTTTGCTACTGAAGCCACTGGAAAACATTTCCCAGCCCACTCCCCCACTTTAAAGGAGTTTTTTCTTTAAGTCCAGTGTTCCATGTTTATAAATGCACCAGTCCTGCCAGCCCTTTTCTGGGTTATATAAATGTTTGATGGAATCGTTCTCGAAGGAAATCAATTTTTTATAAGAATTTAATGATAACTCATTCAAATTCACTTCCCAACATGACAGCTGATTAACCCTTTGCCAGTGAGCTTTCAAACGGGCCTCAAAACCAGGAGATTTAAGGGGAAAAAGCCCTTTGTTTTAAAATGCAGCTCAGATTCAGAAGGGGAAGGATGAGATCCTGGAGTGAACGGCCACGGAATACCCACTCCTGGAAGAGCAAAGGAAGCTCTGGGACTCACACACACGTTTTTATCTTTTTTTTTTTTTTCCCCAATCCTGTCCTAGTGACCCTTTTATAAATATGAGTTAATGCAAACTTCCCCATTACTGTAATATTTCATTAGCATCAAAGAGCTGCCTCAGTCCCCAAAGTCAGGAAATTCAAAACTACTGGGCTATGTCAGAAACAATTTATTGCTCTTAACTCTCGACACAGAATTAACTCCCTGTTCCCCTTCCCTGCACACGGCACAGGAACACAACGTGCTGGATAAACATGACAAGTTTGATGCTGCTCGGCCTAACACAATCTCCTTGTAAGTGACTTTGAAGATTACTTTTCTATTCTATTTCAAAATTCAATATCATCAAATGATTAGATCGAGGGAAGGCATTACAGCCCGGCTTAAAAATCACATTTTCATTCAAGTCAGATGGCTCAGATAACCATCGCTGGTTATAATTGTTAATTTTCAATCCTTCAGGATCAAAGGCATTAATAAATCTATTTTCCCTGTGTCTTAACAACGAGATAACTGAATTCCATCTCCTGCGCTCCCAGACAAGCCCCACATTTTTCCATGCCTGAAAACAGAGCAGATAACACTTTTATTGTGAAGATGATGAGAACTTGTGGTGTCAAACCGAATGCTCCAAGGGGGTTAACTCAGACAGGGACCCACCCAGAGCCACGAGGGCTCCTCTCCAGGAACAGGCAAATCCCTGGAAAGCACAAGTTTGGATTCCTGTCCTGCACCACTGCCTGCCATGCCCCAGACACAGCTGGGAGCAGCCCTTCCTTCCAAGCTGGGTAAGCCAGGTTTGCCCTGTCCTGCTGAAAACACCTCGGCTCTGTGCTTAGAAACTGTCCTGGGCTTGTGAAATCCAAAGGGATTCTCTGCTACCTGTGAGCCACGAGAACACACCACGAACACACAACTGAACCAGGCACACGTGCAGAATCTGGGGGAAGACTTGAGAGACAGGGCTTTAGAAGAAAAAAAACTAAAACAATTAAATTAGGCTGGTGCTGGTGAAATCAATCCCAACCTTGTGGCTTCGATATAAACACAAAGTTCTCATTTGTTAAAAACCCAGGGCCACGCAATTAAGGTTGAGCAAATGTTAACCAAAACAGGGCTCCTAAAAAGGCAGCAGGAATAAACAAACCAGGCCTCTCCAGTGCAGTGATCCTGCAAACCACGACGTTTGGAAATAACAGCATTTTTCAGGCCCACTCCCGGTGACAGCCCTGACCTCCAAAGGACAGGTTTAAATCAACACCTGGCACAAGAGCACTCCAGGCGAGTTTATCATCAGCTGAATAAACGTATCCTATAGACTGCTGGTTATTCTAATAGCTGAGTAATTAATAGAGATCTGAGTGCTCTTTATTGCCTGTGTCTAGAGACTCTTGTGCTCATCGCTCCCCGCTCCTCCACAGCAGCTCCCTCCAGGCTCTGCAGCCGAGCAAGGGGAACAGGATCCACCAGAGCCACTGACCCACACACAGTGTGTTCAGGCTGAAGGGGTGGTTCCACAATACCCTCAGCATTCCTGACTGGCTCTTCTGAGTTTTCAAAAATCAGAGTTTCGGTGGTTTTTTTGTGGTGTGTTGTACCAAAAGCAGGATTGCTGTTCCCCTGAATGGGGAGAGATTGAAATCTATTCTGGTGAGCAGGGAAAGGATCTGAGGGAACGGCTGGAGCTGTGTCAGGGAGGTTTGGGATGGAGATCACGGGAAGGTTCTTCCTCCAGAGGGTGCTGGGCACTGCCCAGGCTCCCCAGGGAACGGCAACTGCTCCAAACCTCCCAGAGCTCCAGGAGTGCTTGGACAGCACCCTCAGGCACAGGGTGGGATTTTGGGACCTCTGTGCAGGGCCAGGGGTCGGACTGGATGATCCCTGTGGGTCCCTTCCAACTCAGGATATTCCGTGATTCAGTAACTCTTCCAAAAGCAGTTAAAAGCAGCTTTAGGAAACGCTTCTGAACTCCCTCTCTTCTACCAAATTTCTTGTACCGTTTCTACCGTTAAAAATCTCTTTTCCAAACATGCTTCTGAGTTAAAATCTTGCGGGTTTGCTTAAAATAGTCAAATGAAAATGTCAGGCAGCAGTGTGATACCGAAGCTGGGTTTCACTTTAACTAAGCAGCTCCTCCTTTTCTCTCTCAGCGCCAGGTTCCTTGTCTGGGTAACAGAGGTGGCCACCTGAGAAAAGCTCTTGTCACAGCCTAATGACCAATTATCAGGCCACTGCCACCCCTCCCCGAGCTGCCCAGCCCAGCTGTGCAGAGGTTTCCAGCTGTGCTGGTGCAGGGGATGCCGAGGGAGGAGAGGGATGTGGGAGGTTCCTGGCCCCGAGCAGCAGCACTTACATCAATGAGATCCGACAGGTCGTGGATGTAGTACTTGAACACCGAGGCATTGGTGGCTTCCAGGGCCAGCAGATACTCATTTCTTGCCTTAATTGCCTTCAGTCTGTTTTCTGTGTACTTTGCCTGGCGCTGAAAGACAACAAAAAACCAGAATAAAGCATTAAAAGAGGTGAGCATCACTCTGAGCAACACCAGAGAATGCTGAACAAATCTCACTCTGCTCACACGGCTTTTGCCCATTTGAATTCCAGTTTTGCCAGGACTCCAAGACTTGAAATGCAGATTAATTATTTAGATGTGCTTAAGCGTTACTATGCTGGATTGAAAGTCTTGAGACTGTGGGATGGGGAAGATTAAAGGAGGAACGAAGGAACAGGGTGGGTTCAGGAGGTTATGGCCCAGCTCCAGCACCACCACAGAAGCCCATGGCTTGTCTGAGGGCTGCTACAGGCACCCCACCTCTTCCAAGGCCTGAATTTGGTCCTTCCAGAGCCTAAACCCATTCGAAAATAACTCCTTCCCTTCTACTGGCTTGAACCTTAGAGCTGAACTGCTGAAGTGACCGATTGCTGAAGCTACCGGTTCTGTCCACGAAACCAGTCTGGGATTGCTGGGCTCCCTGGAGCAGGGGCCTTGTGCTTTGGACAACAAAAATAACCACGCTAACCATGAATTCCAAGCAGCAGCTGCTGCTTTCCCCCTCTAACCTGGTTTCAGCTCTTTGTGCCATGCCTGTGTTCCCTGGGACAACACAAACCACACACCCGACCGCCCTAAAGGAAACCTGGTGCTGGATTTGCCTTTCCTTCAGCTGAGCCTTGAACAAAACCTGCACAAAGAACGGGGTTTGGATTCGAGGAGGGGGAACTCGGTGGCTCCTGAGCACCAGCAGTGCCCTGCCAGTACCTTCTCCTTCATCTTCTCGATTTTTTTGACAGAGCTTCTCCGGACGTGTTTCTCCTCGAACTTGACGTTGGAGGTGGAGTCGGGGGAGCGCGGGGTCTGCTTGTCCTCCTGTTTCACCGACTTCCCAATCTGCTTCTCCTCCTGCTTCTCCGCCTCCTTCAGCTTGCTCTGGGCACTGATGCTGTCGGCGTTGTACATGTGGTAGGTTTTCATCACCTGCAGGGAACAACGACCGAGGCTCAGGGCCCAGCGAGGCAGAGCTGTTAGTCCCAAACACCTGAACCAGAAAAAAACACTCAGGGAAATTTCCCCTGTCAGAAAAGCGGGGCAGGAGGTGCCTGAGCGAGCGTGGCTCTCAAAATGAATCTGAAATCAAAGTGGATGATTCTGCAGCTGCTGCTTTGTTTGGCTTTGGCATGTGCCTTCTTGCACAAGCCAATAAAGGAGGCACGAAAACCAAAAAAAGGATGCAGACTAAATCCAGCCTCCTTGACTGTTCAAAGAAAATGATATGCCAGGAAAATGAGAGCTTTTCATCAGCAGGTAAGGTTTCTGAAGGGAGGCCTATCAGTCTTTCATCTGGGTGAATCAGTGCTTTCAACATCACAGGATGTAAATCCAGCCTCAGCACAGCGCCTGCAAGAGCCACTCAGGTGCCATTTGTTCCAATCAAATTCGGGACATAAAAGTACTTCTGGGCACCTTATGTAATAAAAAAAATTAATAAACAAGTGTGGTTCTTTCCTTTAGGGAGACCTGGACCCGGTGCTGTCGGGGCAACTTCTATTACAGCACGTTTTTTATAAGTAAATACAGATAAATATCCCTCCCAGTCACAGAACTCCCATTTGTTTCACGTGATGTTCATGTCCAGCTTGGTGTTATGCAAACAGAACCAAAGGACACGAGCTATAAACCAGTTCTTTATCCACAAACGCAAAGAAATTTGAATCCCACACCAAAAACAAACACGAGACAACACTCGCAGGGTGGGGCGGGGGACAAAAAAAAAAAGCCCAATTGCATCAAGTCCCCCATTCCAGCAGCAATAAGGGCTCCACTCGTGGATAATTTGATTTCTCTCAGATGAAAAGCCGTTTGCAGCCCCTGTGCAGCACAGCACTGCTCGGTTCTGTGTAAGTGCAGTGATCAGCAGAGGCTCCCGGAGCCACGGAGACTCCGGGTCTGAACATGAAAGGGAAATGTGACTGCAGCCAGTGCTAAAGACACATCCTGAATAATTTACACACACGCACTCCCGGCCCCTGCAGATGCTCAGGCTCTAAAGCAGGCGTTTATAATTATAATAATAGATGTGAAGGAGCCGCTTCTCCTCTCTCGCTCGGAGCGGAGCTGGCGGAGAGCGAAAGCAGAGGGGGGAAAATCCCAGTTTTAATGGGGTTTTAATGGTTTTAGGCCACGTTGGCAGCCTGGTGTGGGGACACCAGTGACTCACTGGGGTCTGCTGAGGGCAAGATGGCACAGGACGAAAAAAATTACAGGTTGGGCCAACCCTCTGTGTTTTATTTGTGTGGAGAAAGTAAAGATCTCGCCCAGATCCGTTTTGCCCAAAAGCAGGGATTCTGCCAATCCTTTGGATATGGAATTATGGAACCGCTGAGGTTGGAAAAGACTTCCAAGATCATCCAACCTTTGGTTGATCCTCACTTTGTCACCCAGCCCAGACCACTGAGTGCCACATCCAGCAGAAAAAGAGGGAGAATTATTTCTAGAAGTACCACTAAACGTAATCACTGGTGGGGTGGGGCTTTAATTCCAACAAAAAGCACCTTTTAGCACGATCAGAAGTGGCTTTTTGCAAAGTAAAAGGTTTCCTGGTGAAGGGACAGTTCAGAGTTCTGCAGCAGGAGGAACGAACAAATAGATTTCAAATTTAAAAATGTCAAGGCCTTACATCACTTTGTTCAGCAAAGGCTGAACTCTGGAAGTTCTTCCTTCCAGGGGTACAGGAATTACCAGGACTCCCTATTTGGCTCAAAAAAATGACCTGTCAGAGCCTGGCACCCAGAAATGATCCCCTGCCCATGAAACCCAGCAAATCACTAAGGAAGGACAAAATAAAAGGCATTTTGAGCCACTGAACAGCGAGTTCTGCTTTTAAAGAAGAGAACTAGCTCAGGAGCAGCTGCAGAAAGCAGAGTTTTCATCAAGCAAGAGGCTTTTCCATTCATCCGTGTGAGGAGAATAAAAATCCCCACGCAGCTCATGAGCCCTCGGGATCACATCCTCCTCCTCCTCCTCCTCACCTCTTCCTTGGGGTCTCCAGTGGATTTGCTGGGAAGGAAAAAGCCCAGATGGGAAAAGTCTGACTCTAAAAGGAGCTGTTCTGCCGAGAGCTGAGGGACAAATAAGCTCAGTGGGTGCCTCTGAAGGCTCACACCACACAAAACCCAAGGTTTTTTGGCGTATTTGGAAATAACTCTCCTATCTCTGACTCTTTTTTAAACCATCCCTGCTGCAAAGTAGGGAATGGGCACGAAGGTGAGATCGCTGCGGAGCCAGCACTTGGAGAGCTGAAACAACACAAGGACAGAGGGAAAAAATGGGATTTATGGAGTTTTTTAGGTGACCTCGACTGCAGGGACTGCAGCCTTTTCTCAGCCTCGGTGGGAGAAGTCAAACACTTCTCCCTTCTGCCTGAGAAGATGCCAAGAAATCACTGATTTACCGTGTAGAGTTCATTCAAGACCTTCATCAAGTCCTCCTGGAGCTGCAGTCCCACTTCCTTGCTCTGCAACAAAACAGAGAAATGAAAGTTAATTGGGGAAGACGCTGCAAAGGCAGAGGAAGCGAGCACGGAGCATCCACAAATAATTTAGGCCCAATTAAGCACCACTATTTATGCTGGCAAATGCAATCAGGGCCCGGCCCGGAGCCCCTCAGGGTCACATTGCACCAGGAGTATTAATAAACCGAAATATCACAAGTGCACAGTCAGGAAAGCTCCACGGAATACAGATGGAAATTTCCAGAGAACTTGAGATTTCCAATTCTCAGGCCTGAAAACAGACAATATTCCCAATTTTCACAGGATCAAGCAAGACTGTGGATCCAGCACAGCTCGGTCTGGAAGCTGGAGAGAGGCAGGACAAGGAAACCACCCCGTAACAAGAATAACTTAATTCAATTTACAGGTTTTACTCATCCACTGCCCACTAAGGCAGTGCTCGTGGGCTCGAACCCTCACGTTACCAGTGTTTAATGTCTACTGGGGCAAGCAAATTTGATAGGTCCAAGATTATTTATGCCTACAACGTTCAGGAAAAGAAACAGATAAAGAAGCAATGCAGCCAAACCCACGCTTAAACCAACGTTTCTGCCCAGGAAGTCAAGATAGTGCTAAGCCACGAGAAAAAAAACCAACAGCACACTGATAAATTAAAAAGCCAGAAGAGAAAGATTATCTGATTTAAATTTAAATTATTCTTTTCCCCACACTGTCCAGCTCAGCAGCGCTCAGAGTGTGTTTCTGGGATGGAAATTGCTTTATTGGAGACTTTTTCTATTCTTTTGGGGTGTTGTGGTTCAGACCAGCCTGGAATTGCTCTGTTTGCAGCACAATGGGATTCACAAGTGTCCAATGCCCAATCCTCTGGATTTTCCACGTGTTCCAATCCCGTATTCCTCACCCTCCTCCCCAGGTGCTGCAGAGAAAAAGAGCATCTGACACAACTGCGCACAAAGGGAAGCTTTTTCTGAGGAGTCTCCAATTTAGACAAAAGCAAAGAGCTGGTGGTTCCCAACCTCCAAGGGAGTTTGCAGGAACAAACTTACGGGATTTCCACCTCTGGAAGCAGGAGGAGCTGAGGCTGCTGCTCACCCCTGCGGTGATCTGGGTCGCCAGGGTTTTCTGGCTGCCTTTTCCTCCACGTGGAGATGATTAATGGAAGTGACTGCCCGGGTCTGTGTGAAATGCCCTGAGCGCTGAACTTTTCACACAGAAGGAGCTTTCCAGCCACAGGCTCCCCGGTGCTGCTGGAACTGCCTGGCCTGGCCCTCATCTGCCTCTCAGCCTGCTCTTTCCAGCCCATTTTGCTCATTTCTCGCACTAAAAAATTGCTCATTTGCTGCACAAACTGCTGAAGCATCAATTATGCGCCAGAGATTAAAATGAATATTTTAATGTAGATTCAGGTTGAAGGGGAAAGAAGACGCCAAATTGTCAAAACACAAAACTCTTTGTGCTTCCAAATGAGCTCTCAAGAAAGGAGCTGCTGGGTTGCTGGACTGGAAAAAACCCTTCCATTAAGATGAAGGTAAGAGAGATAACAGGGGACATCACGACGAGAGCTGTGCAATGAGCACTGTTAATGTAAAACTGCTCCCTGCACTGATTCCACCAAAAAAAAAAAAAGGATTAGGAGAAAAAAAAGGCTGAGCTGGCTGACCCTGATAAATGAAAATACATTGGAGGAAGCAGAAGGGTTTGTTTGGGAAAGTCAGAGGAAAATGGATTGGACGTCAGGAAGAAGTTGTTGCTCGAGTGGCGCGGAGGGAGGCGGAGGTGATGCACCAAGAGAACTTCCCCGAGCTCCCGTGGAATTCAGAGTGCAGATTAAAGGCTGCTGATCCCACTGCCAGGCAGGCATGAGAGCTTCCAGCATCATGCCAGAAAGTGCCATGGAATTACGAATAAAATCCATGCCAAGGAAAGACAACAACAGGCCTGGCAGTTGTGAGTGTCTCCAGATATCAATTTCTATTGCAGCAGCAAATTCTACATTGTTCTGCACTTTCTCTTTATTCCCTGTGTTTTGCAGAGGCAGAACGATTCATTTTGTAAACAATCTCCCAGGAAAAGGCAATAAATAAAAGATATTCTGATCAGCTTTACTGTGATCTCCTCCTGGCTGTACCTGCAACCGAGTCTGTCCGTACCTCCCTCAACACGAGGAAAGGCTTGTGCAACAAAATCTTAATTAATTGGCTCCACTAATGAGCTGGGTGTGCGTGCGGAGAGGGGGTGTCCCCACAAACTGTGTCTGCCTCTTATCTGATGGGGTTAAACCCTTCTCCTGCAGGTCTGGGAGATGATCTGGGTGGAGGAGCATCCTTGGGAGACGGCTCAGGAGCTGCCTGCACACCTGAGGGTGGGGAGAGCGGGGCAGCTCGAGGTCAGAGAAACCTTTCCTTTCTCTGCACACCTGGAAAAGCAGCAGCAGCACCCAAGGAAGCCATCCCAGGAGCTGGCAGGGCTGATGCAGGAACACACACACTCCTTTGTTACTCCAGGGTGTATCTGCACCATGTGCAGGGCTGGAGGTTCTGCCACCCCTGGCTGCAACATAAATTCCCAGCATGGGCCGTGCCAGCTCCTCAACGGCCTCTTTGTTCCAGCCCTCCTCCCCTCCACCTCCCCTCTAATTTAATCAAGATGTTTTTGGGATCTACTGCGGGGCTGGCTCGGCTGTTCCGCATTCCACCAAACATTAACGACTTCAGCTTCCAAATATTTGGGGGGGGGGTTAATAAAGAGGAGAGCTCAGGAATGCCGTCAACATTTTCTGCCCCGGATCTCCAGCCCCAGCAACGTCCTCCCAAGCCTGACAGAAAGAGGGGATGGCTTCAAAACAAACATTCCCTGGAGTTCCCGAGGTGCTTTCCCCACAAACTCAACAGCAGCCAGGAAGGGCTCAAGCCATGGGAGGGTGAATGTGTAACACACCGAGATAAGAGAGTTTTATCCCATTTGCTGCCTCAAATCGTGCCAGAGGGTGACAGCTGGAACTGGAACCCAAATCTGCTGATTCTGGAGCTGCTCTGGAACAGCATCAGATCTCTGCATCTTTTTACAAGTAATAATTAAATATGCCTAGGTGGAGGACAAACATGAAATATTCCCATGGTTTTTGAACCACCAGTGGAGCGTGGGTAAGGATGCCAGGAGGGGAGCGGGGATGTAGCACCAAGGTTCCAACTCTGGGAGTTTTACTCACGGCATTTCCATATCTACAAATCGACACCGCGATGGAAAAACATTTTTACAAATGCCCAGCATTTTAACCATTACACTTCCTTCACGTGGTGGCTTTTCCATGTGTGGGGTGCTTTAAGATTTGTCATGTTCCGGTTCCAGTTGCAGCAAGAGACACAGTGCAGCTGTAAAGTAGGTCATGACAGACCCCTTCAGAGAATTAATAATTCCTCTTCCTTGATTACTGCAAGGCTTTTAACCAGCCCATTGTGGATTTTCCATCTCACATCAAACACCCTGCAGCGTACCAGGAGATAAACTGGGGGGTTTTTTTTTCCACCATCAAAGGTGTTAAACAAGAGGAGAATTTCAAATCCTCAGGTTGGTTTTCTTGATTCCAAACGGGGCTTTCTCCCCTTAAATATCCCCAATTAAGTGGATACAACAGGGAAAGGTCCCTGCTCCAGCAACCCAGGGAGCCTCCCAGCTAAAACCAGAGCAGAAAATGTGTGTTTTAAACCCAGCAGGGCCAGGGAGCAGCAGGGCAGGCAGATGCTGAGCTGGTACCTGGCTCAGCTCGGAGGCACTGCCTGTCCTGAGGCCCCCCTGCACCCAGAAGAAATCTGCCTTTCTGCCCATTAACTTCACAATTTCCTTATGTAAAAATCTGTCAAACTTAAAAAAATCAGTTTGTTCGGAAACTGCTCAAAGTGACTGAGGCTGCCACAGCCGTTCTTTTAAAAAAGGTAATTTTTTGGTTTTTTTTTCCTTCAATTCCAACAAGATTCTCATAGGCTGCTTCTAGGAAAATCTCAAAGAGACAACACAGAAAGAGTGATTAAAGAGACCAAATTAAAGAGACTGCTGCTCAAAGGTCTATACATGTATAAATAATCCCAAGGGACCCCGCTCAAAAGATACGTCTGGAGGCAAGAAAACCTGATAACCATGCAAGAAACAGGAAGGTTGTTCCATGCAGAGAAATGAAGGGTCACATTAAACAGAGAGGATGACAGAGGGATAGAGGGAAAAGGGGAAAATCAAAGCAGGAATCAGCTCAAATAGAAGAGTATTTGGGGAAAAAAAATACATACATAAATATAAAAACATGCATGGATATAGAAATGCAGAAATAAATAAATAAAGGGGCCATGCTGAGGGAGGATAAGCAGGAGAAATCGGAGGAGATGAAGGAATGAAAAGGAGCAGACATCAAAGCAGGATGATCTTCCAGGAGAGGGAGAGGTGACCGGAATAGCAACGCCGGTGGCACCGGGGCTGGAAACTCCAACCCTGAACCAAAGCCAGCCCTGAATCATTAAACTCTGCCCAAACAAGAAACCATCACCTCCTCTCCAAGGTGTAACAATCTGTTACCAGGACAATTCCCCCCTCCCCAGTTTTATTTGCTGGGAAAGTGGTTATTTCACCATTTATCTTCCTTTTTGTTCGCTGCAGCACAGAACTGCACTGACACCATCCCTGGGGGCAGACAAATCCCAGATTCCCTCTGACAGCACCGGGATTCATCTGCAGGACTGTCAGAGCAGCCAGTCCCTGATCAGCAGCATCTCCCATTGACACCTCAAAGTGTTTCCTCAGGAGAAACCAAAACAAGGGCATGGAAAAGTACAGTGCTCCAAGAACTGCTGCAGCTCGGCTCAGAGTTCCCAATCCAGACCCACATTTGGGGCAGACAGCTCAGACACGGGAAGGCTCTGCAGGGAGAGGGACCCGGGGAAGTAAACAAACCCCAGAGGCAAGGGGAAAGAGGGGCTGACACAGAGTGTTCATCCAGCAGCACTCCAGGGCTGGCTCTGGCAGCAAACACAGCTGCTCTTATCAGCACAGATAGCTTTGAAGTGGCTGGCAGGCTCCCATCCATCCATCCACCCATCCATCCATCCATCCCTCCATCCACCCATCCATCCCTCACACAGCCAGGACCCTCCACAGTGTCACAGCCCTGGACAGGGATCTGTGACAGGACCTGGATCTCCTCGTCACAGCCACAGCCCAGGCTGGCTTCCCAGGGCACTGGAAACCCAAACACTGCCAACACAAACCCTCTGGAACCCCGTGTGCAGGGCAGGAAGCCCCACTGGGATGCTGGAATTCCCTGATCCCAAACTGGCAGGAACCCACCCGCACTCGACCATCAGCCGCGCCCTTCGTAGGGTCTGAGAGAGAATCTCACCCTGAGCATTCTCCACCCCAGCCTGAAGACACAAAACCCACGTTGCCACCACTCCTGCTGACGTTCTGGATGCAGAAGCACCCTGGTGTCCCCACCTCGGGGCTCTGTGCTGCTCCAGCTCCCCTGACTCTCCCCTCCTCGCGGTTCCTTCCCAGCACAGCCCTTATCGCACACACCCAGCCCCTGTGCTGCCTCCAGCCTGGATCACAGCTGCACTCCATCCTTTGAAAAGCTCTCCACACACCAAGGGATGCGGCAGCTCGAGAGAGTTCGGCGACAAAAGGGACCTCAAGCACCTTTTTTCCCCTTGTCCTCCCCATCTCCCCCACTCAAACCGAGCGTGACACAAAAACGCTGCTGCTTCGAGAGAAACGGCCCAAGGAGAGGATTTTATGCCTCAGGATCTGCTTTGGATTGCCCTCAGCAGGTGGGGAGCTCTGTGTCACCATCCTCTCCACATTTCATGGCATTATTTAAAACCTAAATACTTCCTAAATATAAGTTAGGAGACTGCCCATCAACACCTACAGGCAGGCAGCCTGGCTTTGCCAGCAGCTTCAGCCACTTGTCCCTGTTTTTAACTCAGGAAAAGGCAAAAAGGTGGAAAAGGTCCCATTTACTCGAAGTTCAGAGATGCTCTGACAACTTCTGCGCTGCTCTGTGGGTATTTGACAAACGTGCCACAGAGGGGGGTTTATAAATGGGTAACATTTCTTTAAATCCAGGGACTGCAAAGCTGATTGGCAACACTTGAATCACACACCTCATCTGTTTTCTAGCCTGCAGTACCTTCTGTACCAATTCAAGCTGCTTCTTGCAGCTCAGGAAGGGAAGAGACTCAAGTGAAAAAGCACAAGCAGGTCCACGTCAGCCAAATTTCTCTGTTTATCAGCTGCCACCAGATAACAGAGGATGCAATTTTTGGTTTTAACCACCCAGCACAAGTGGAGCAGTAATCAAACACCTGATTTGGCCTTCAGCCAAGCTGGTATTCCTGGCCAACAGCCAAACAAGTAGTTGGGATTCAGCAACAAATGCCCTTTTGTTTGCACAAATTAACGTGGAGTTTGCCCTCGGCCCGTGAGAAGGAATCCAGAGATGTATTTTGCTGTTGATTGGTTATTTGTTTGTTTTTATTCAAGCCCCGCAGCCCAAAATAAAGCAGGAACACGGGCTTGCCCTGGTTTATAAAACACAGTTGCCATTTCCAGCCAAACTGGGATAATATCAATTTCCAAGTACTGCTCTGCCAAGGCATTTTCCAGGCCACCTTGCTCCAGCACAGCCCTTGTTGAAATTCAGCAGGGAGATTACTCCTCCTTTGCAGGGATTAGAGGAATTGAAGAGTAACTGCCATTCAATAATCCCGTGTAAGTATCTAATCAACCATAATGTAATTACCAGAAAGTTTTAAAAGGTCAAAAAGGCCTCAGTGTGACGTTACTCGAAAAGGAGAAGATTCCTCCTCTGCTCGGGCAATGACTTAAGGAAAAAAAAAAAGAAGTATAAGAGAAACAGGATGTAAAAGTGGAAGATGTTTTTCATACGCCATTAAAAACTGAAGGAGCAGGCGGGAGAGAGGGAACAGCACGGATTGTGGTTCTCCCAGAGAAATCACACCCCCAAAAACCTGCTGGAGCAGGGCAAAGGCAACCTGCTCTCCAGGTACCACGCAGCGAGATGCTGCTCCTCCAAGTGCATCTTGACATGGAGCCTCACACACAATACAGAGCACTGTTCATTTCCCAACAGCCTGAACAAACTGCTTTTCACAGGCTTCCTTCAGCGCTTAAAGCAACTGGCAGAAAACGTGAAATATCTGAGCAATCTCCCCTTTCTCCAGGCCTTGTCAGAGCAGAACAAACTCCCCAAGCTCAGGACACGTTGCAGGGGGTGGGAGAGGGGGCAGAGAAATGGCTTTTCCAAGGGAAGACCCGCAATGATTCCAACAGGTGAAGCAGCAGATGTTGCAGCCATTGGCAAATCTCTGCAGGGACCAGGCAATCACCACTGAACAGCATTTCAAAGCCTCCAAGATCGTGTTTCTTTAACTGCAAGAACAGATTCCTAATAGCAAAACCCTCCCACACTGTCCCACCTTCCTTCCCAGGTGGAAATCAAGGGGACAAGGCAAACAAAAGAGACCTCAGCTGTGCTTTCTCCTTTTCCCAGATAAGGACAATACATCCTTTTATTATCTAGCATGGCAGGAATTCTCCCCAATTTTTTCTTTTAACAGTAATTTCTCCACAGCAGATAAAATCCTGTCTTTAGAGGGTTGTTCTTGACTAATGTTCAGAGTTGAAGAACTGGAACGTTCCTGCTTATCTAATTAAATTTTCAACATCCATTCCAAACTGTGGAGCAGGCTAAGAGGAGAAAAACACAGCCTTCATTTAGACCAACAAATCTCAACTGGCCACGCCGGGGAAAACGACTGAAATAATCAAAGGTGAGTCAAGCCCAAAGAGCAAAAAATCCCCCAATAAATCGATCCAGCAGGAGCAATAGCTGGAATTGTATTTTGGAAGAACCAAAGGGAAAGTTCTGTGCTGCAGCAAGCAGTTACCTTCTTGAAGAGGCGTCCCGAGTCCTCGCTGACCTGGACAAAGCGTGGGATGATGTTGTTGAGATAAATGTCACTGAGGGTGGTGTGGTCCCTGCTCTCCCTCTTCACCTGGTTGAGCAGCAGGTTCCAGCAATTCACTGGCGACAGCACGTTCTGATCCTTCCTGCAAGGACACAAAATAGGAACAATTGGGTGAGACTCTACCACGATTCTGGATCTGTAAATGCAGAATCCGTGGGGTGGGTGGGATGCTGGGGAGCAGAGGAGAACACAGAAAATACACCCTCAGTTACATTTCCCTACGTTCCCATGAGCTTTTGTCCCGCGACGAGCAGCTCCTGCAAAAGCAAGCAGCACTGTGCCAAATGCAGGCTTTAATTTTTCCCTTTGAATCCAGGATTTTGTGCATAAATCAGAGCCCGAGGCAGGGCGATGGCTCCAGCGTCTGACAAAAGGTTTCACAGTCCTGTCTCAAGCATTTGGGTCTTAACCACAATAAAAAAAAGATTTCAAGCACCCCGTGAGCTAAACAGCGTCTGCACAGGACACACAGTGCTGTGTCTCATGTGCAAAGCCCATTGTGGGGAGGCATCTCTCTCTCTATCTGTCCCCAGCCACAGACAGCAGCACTCCCAAAAGCAGCTTTATTTTCTCCTCTTTGAACTTTCCCCACCTTCTCTGGGCTGGTGCACCCAGCAAACGAGCAGCACAAAAGGCAGCAGGGGAGAGGAGAGGAACCTGGGTTTATTTGGGTCAGCATTTCATTTAGTGGAAGGAAGAAGTTGTCTCTCGGGGCAGCATTTCATCCCAGATGAAAGCTGGGATCTCACGGGGTGCTCCAGCAGCAGATCCAGGTGGAGCCTTAACGACATCATTTACTTCTCTGCAGTTCTGTTTATCAACCATTTACGGCACAATAATATTTATCTAGGAAAGAGTAAAATCTGTGGGGCGAAGCCAGAGCTCTCTCCCTGATACACGACTCTATCAGGCTTCTTTCCTCCTAAAAGAAATGCAGTTTAATTTCCATTGAAAAGGGAATATTCTGCACTTGAAAGGACAGCAATCTCCGCTGCAAGAAACGCCTGACACTGGGAAAATGGGAAAACTGAGCCAGGGCAGAGTTTCATTACCCTCCTCATGACACCAACAGTTGGATTTGTGCTGCAATATGGATAATTTTAGATAAAGGGTTTCAGAGCAGCTGATCTTGATTTTTTTTTTTTTTCTTAAATAAAAAAATTGGAAAGCTCAGGAATGCCTGCAGCTTGTGATCCGGGACTGCTTCACCCACTGACTCAGTCTCTGCCCTCTAAAGCTGGCAGAGCTACAACTGAAAATTACCCAGCTACCATGAAGAGTTTGGGAATGAAACGTAGGAACAAAAAGCCCTCAGACTCTCCACCAGCTGACCTTGTTCTTGCTGTCCAAAATCCTGCCTCAAAACCCCTCAGAGCCTGTGACTGCAGCCTGGAGGAGCTGGGAGCCACCAGCACCAGGAGTTCTGGCTCCAAGAGCCCACGGGAAGGACCAGGGAGCAGCAGGAGCCCCGAGGGGAAGCAGGAGAGCTGCAGGAGTTAACAGGACAAACCCCAGCTGTCCCGGCCACAACAGCCCTGGCTATTCCAAGGCAGCAAATAGCAGGAATACCAGGAGCCCATGGAAAGGCTGGTGAGGGAAATCACTGGTGTCTGCTGGCGCCAGATGGGTTGTTGACACACTCCGTGTGGTTACACATGAAAGGCCGTCCTGCGGGGAAAAACCGTCCCAAAGCCCACACGCTCCCAGAGCGCGGCCGGGATTGTCACCTTCGGGATGCTCGGCCACACACGGCCAGATTCTCAGTTTAAATTCCTTTAATTTCTTGCTGTCTCTTGGTTTCAATAACCCCTTCAGTGCCTCGCTGGAATGGGCTCTTGCTTTTGTACAGACCCAGCGTTTTCATGGCGAGGAAGGGAGGCAAAACCTCTCCTTAATTATTTGCTGGTGACAATTTTCCCAGCAAAGAGCAGATACTCAAGGCAGAAATGAAACAGAAAAGGAAAGATTTGCTTCAAACCTCCCCAAGCATCCTTTAAAACTCCACACACATTAACTTTTAAAGCACCTCTGGAACTGCAGCTTCTCCTGGGGTGGGACATGGGCGCAGTTTTCCCAACACGGAGCAGGAGCTCCACAACTGCTCACAAGAGAACCTCTTCAACCCTCACCACAGCAGATGGCAGGGAGCAAACTGCGACTCCCATTAACCATTTCAGCTCTCCAAGGAGCTGGCAAAGGCTCTCTGCTCCCAGTTCCGTGTCACCAGAGAGCAGGGATGGCAAAGGGAAGGGAAATACCAATAGGGACCTGCTGGGCGTAACCATCCCGAGCTCCATTCCCACAGAATGACAGAGTCCCTTCTTCACCCTAGAACTGATGAGATCACCCCAAAAACTTTAGGATGTGAACGTGAACTTTCCCAAAGTGCTGGTGACTTCACACTGACAACTTTTTGACTCAAACCCCCCCCCCCCCGTGAGCAGGAGGAGGAGGAAGAGGAAGAAGATGCCAAGATCCAGGTTTATTTCAAGCGCTGCTTCTCCTCGTGTGAAGATGGTGTGATGATAGTGAATGTGGAGAGTTTATTTAGGTTAGCCTAAATTACAGCAGATCACAGCAGTCGGGGCTGGCTGGGAGCAGGAAGAGGAAGCTGAGCACAGATTTTTTAGGGAACCACAAACGATGCAGCCCTGTGGTTTCTCGGGTGTTATCTTGATCGGGTCCTGTGCAACTTCCACTTCAAAGGTTTCAGCTGGGTCTCAAAAAGATCAGAGGGGAAGATTGAGTCGCGAGTATCTGAAAAGTCTTAATTAAATTACTCATTCATACGAGGGACTTGCAGACAACCCAAGATTTATCTGCTCTAAGGCAAGCAGGGGAGAGCGACAGACACCAGCGACACTGAGCTGGGCATTGCAAGGAAACAGCAGAGAAGTTATCTTACAAAACAGATTCAAATTTAAAAAATAACCAATATCAAAATTAATAATTAAAAAAAAAATCTAAAACCACATCCACAAGCCAGGAATAGGAACCCTCTGTTTCCCTAAGGAGCACAAGAAGGAGGAATGAATCAGATGAGAATGAAAATATTAATAAATAGAAAGGCTCTGTCCAACCTGGCCTTGGGCACTGCCAGGGATCCAGGGGCAGCCACAGCTTCTCTGGGCACCCTGTGCCAGGGCCTCCCCACCCTCACAGGGAGGAATTCCTCCCCAATATCTCACCTAAATTCCCCTCTCAGTTTGAACCCATCGATCCTTGTCCTGTCACTCCAGCTCCCGAGGAAGGGTCCCTCTCCAAGGGATGTCCCACTCTCCATGGGAACAGAAAACTTCCCTGACCATCCTTGCTGTGAATGAGGCGTTTAAAACAGCACCTGAAGTCTCCTTTTCCACTCCTGATCTCCCCAAAATTCAGATTTTTCCGGGATGTGTCCAACAGACCTTTCCAAAGCTGGTGCATCCCAGGACAGCCCACTCTGCAAATCCTCAGAGCTGGAGCCGGGCCAAGTGTGAGAGCAGAGCTTTAATTGTTCCTCTAAATACTCCTGCAAACCTCTCTGAATTCTGTCCTCTGCAGTGTGCTCTGGCAAGAGAGGCCACGACCACACCGAGGTGGTGTGAGACTGGCATCACTGAGATGATGGAAAACAGCACAAGAATCCTCCCTGAGGTTTCACATCCATTTGTGCTGGTCATGGATCCCCGGCTCTCTGCATTCACGGAGGTCACTGAATCAATGAATGTTTAATGCTTACAAAAACCTTCCAAATGGGGTTATTTGACAGGCTCAGAATAAAATGTGCAGGACTCCGCTTCAGCAAAAAGAACCACAAAAATAGCCTATGGCAGTGTTTATGATTATTAATAATAATGTAAGTGAAGCCCACGTGACCCAAATGCTTTTGTCGATTCCTCCCTCACAACCTGTATCATCTCTGCTTCAAAGAAATCATTTTACTTCCAGGAAAATTAAAGCTGAACTTCTCTGCAAGCTGCTCATTCAAATCCACGTTTGATTTTCCCTGACACGGCTCGGTGTTAACTGCAAATTTTGAGAATTACAAGCATGGACATCCATGCTGCTCCCTGCCCTTCTCTTCCAAAAGATTCCAGTTATGAACATCTGTTGTTTACAAGTGCTCAGCCTGAAGGTTGCCAGACTTATTCTGCATCTTCTACTTCAAGGCAAAGGCTGCCAGAAAGCCATCTGAATTTCATGCTGGGATATCCTGGACATTCAGCTCTCCAGCTGACAATTGCTACTCAGGATCCTGCTTCCAAAGATTATCTTGATTTAAAATATGACCTTAAAATAGCATTGTCTTGTCTTTTTTTTTTCCTTTATTCTTTTTCCATTTTCTCCCTCAAAAGCAATCACTCAAGATTTGCCACGGTTTTCATATTGTTCACTGATGATTTGAATAGGCAAATGCCTCCAGGACAAAAATCACAAGAAAAAGGAGAACTGAAGCCTGAGGTTGAAGGTCTCAGGGTCTGAGTGCAGTGGGACAGAGCCTTTTTTTGGGGGCTGGAAGTCACACCCAGCTCTGCAGCCTGCAGGGACCCCAGACCCAAGATCCAAGTGTGAGATGGATGCTCTGATTTACCCCTTAGGTACCAAACCTGGGACCAAGAAGCTCCTGTAACAACCAGAGCTGTAAGACTTGGGCTTTGAAAGGGTACAGACACTGAGGGATAGATCTATAATATACACACCAAATATTGTGTACGACTATTCCCTTTAATAGCCTCTTCTAACTGAAAAAAAGAAATAAATGAAAAGAGAAGAGGCACGGTGAGGTCTAACAGCCATGGCAGAGCAGTTAAAAGCAAGTAAAACCTGGGCTGTATCCAACTGCCATCAACTCCTGCGTCACCCTGGCTAAATCAATCTGTTCCCCTTCTTCAGAGGCATCAGACGAGGACAACACACACCTACCCCTGTAAATCATTTAAAGATGCTCCAGTGAAGCTTCGAACCGAGTGCTCTGTCGGGCACCCTCTCAGCCCAGCCCCAGCCACGCTCAGGTTGCTGCCCAGCCCCAGCCACCCCCATCTCAAAGCCCACATGGAAAATTCTCCTGCAAGGAAAGGCTCAGAGAAATGGGTTTGCTGAGCCTGGAGAAAAGAAGCTTCGGGGTGACCTAACTGTGCCCTTCCAGTGCCTGAAGGAGCTGATTAGAACGATGGAGAGAGATGGTTTACAAGGGGCTGGAGTGACAGGACGAGGGGAATGGCTTCAAATTGACAGAGGGCAGGGTTAGAAGGGATATTGGGAAGAAATTCATTCCTGTGAGAAAGGGGAACAGGGTGCCCGGAGAAGCTGTGGCTGCCCCTGGATCCCTGGAAGTGTCCAAGGCCAGGTTTGGAGCTACCTGGGACAGTAGAAGGTGTCCAGGATGAGATTTAAGGTCCCTTCCAACCCAAACCAGTCTGTGATTCTGTGTCAACGTGGCCACCTGATCGACTCCGAGACAGCCACATCTAAGAATAAATAAACCCCATCAGGTTTTGAGCAGCCCCAGTCCAGCCTGCACCTCCCACACCGCTCTTTCCTTGGAGCCCGTGCTGGTCCCAGCCTGGAGACGGCCGCTGGAGGAAGCTACACAATCCCATCCCAGGGGTCAGCCTGAAGCCTCCTGCCCTGGAGAGCGTTCCCTTGGACGGAGGGGGCAATTCCATAATAGCTGTGAGCAGGAAAGCACATGCAAATGACAGGGTGGCTGCCTGACAGATTTCCTCCCGGCCTGCGTGTCAGGAGATCTAAAAACGGGATGTGCCACGGGGAGCGGGCGGGGAACGAGACGGTACCTCCCGACATAATCACCGGGTTCTGGGGAGAGCAGGCTATTATGGGGTATTTATAGGGTCAGAGCCAGGCAATTACAGAGCAGCACCCGCCTGGGCTCCTCTCCCAGACGTGTAATCCCAGCTCGCGAGGGGCAGGGAGCTGATGGCTGCCTTTGATCCAACGGGGGGCTCCCAATGGGATTCCAGCTCCAGCATCGCCGCAAGAGATGCCGGCCGAGATACTCCCCGTGATTCAGACAGAGCAGGGCTGGGGACAGGTGATTATCACGGGAATTGCTTCCTGACAGACCCCTCTGGCATCCTGACACTTCTGATTGGCACGGCCAGCACATAAATGACCCAACGAGTGCTGCATGGGCAGCCTGACCCGTGCCACCGCTGTGACCAACACTGCCCGCACACACCCAGCAGCCTTAAATTTTGTGTTTTCTCTCATTCCAACTCTTGACCAAATTAATTTGTATATTTAAGACTCAGGCCTTGCAGGGATAACGTATTCCAAGAGCAAGGCATTCTTCTGGCAGGAGCAATCAGCTGCTAAAGTGAGTGAAATCGGGAGCCCGAGCAGCACCAGCCCTCTCCCTGGTCAAAACTTCCACCTTATAAATTCATTCTAAATCCCCAAACAGAAAATAAGTTCTGTGCGACTTCCTCAAGCTGAATACAGAAGTGTTTCTGATGAGATGTTTCATACCACGTAATATGAAGAAAATCACCTCAGTTTTCACCAGAAATAACAACAAAATCAACTGAAAACGCCGATCATGCTGCAGAGGAAAATCGTAACTCAAGACATCGTTTCTTTAGTGCCATCTTAAAGGCACGTGCAGGATGTGCACAGTTTACAGCTGTAACAACACTTTCACTCTAAAGGAAGAGAAGAAATCCTTCAGACTCTGACAGGTCTATGGATATGCAGAATAACTCTTCCCCCGTCTGTCAAACAGCTCTGCTCCGGAGCCAGGCTTTCCTGAGAACGCAGCACAACGTGTGCTCTAAATGAGGACTGAAGTGAACGACATCAAAGCTGTGCAGACAGGAAACTAAAATGGTGCCTCCTTAATGGCTTCCACAAAAAGATTCTGCTGCTGGAAACGGGAAGCTGCCGTGTCCCCGCATCCCTCCGAACACAGCAACAACACAACACAAACACAGGGAGAACGTCCCGACCCAAACAATGCGAAAAGTGACGCTGCACTTTGGGCGGGGGCAGGCCCAGATGGATCCTCTCAGCCCGAAATGTCCAAAGCAGAAATGATTCAGATCCCAAGGCTGCTGCTGCTGCTGCTGCTCCGTGTTTTCCCCAGCTGCTGCCCTGACAACACAACCCAACAAGGCTGAGCGCTGCCCAGATGTGAACCACGGCGGCGCCGGGCTCACGCGGCCGTGCCACGCAGCCCCTTCCTCACCCACACGCCCCCTCCTGCAGCCCCTTCTCCTGGGGAAAAGCACCTCACAAGAATCAGAAGGATGGGAACCCATGAAACCACGTTCCATCTGCATCGGTCATCCCAACTCGGATAAGTGGGGAAGAACCAACATCCAGCAACAAGCCCAGCAGCGTGGCCGGACCCGCTCGTAAATGATGCTTCCAGCAGGAGAGTCAAGAGACTGTCAGTAAGGACATGTTTAGATTGTAATGGAGTCCCACCAGCTCGGTATCCAGGGATTCCCCCACCCACAGCGGCTCAGCTCTCTCTGGAAGTGCTACTGGCCTTATTTCTGCGCTGTTTGAAGTGATAGTAGCGGAGCTGCAACACAACTCCCACACAGAGCGTGCGTGGGATGCTGAAAAGGGAGAAGTGACAGCATGGAACGCCTTGGGAACAGTTTCCCTTCAGAAAACCAAAGCCATCGACGCTGAAGGAAATCCTGGCTTTGCCCACCTTTCCCAAGAAAACGATTCATTTTGCACATTCCAGTTCTTACATCCCATTCCCTGTTAACGACACACGACCACCAGGAACTGCTGACAGGAGGTGAGCAGCCAGGCTACCCAGGAACAGGGAATGGCTTCTGCGTCCAACACAAACCTGGGGAACGTTTGGCTCTGGAATTCAGAGCAGCGCTGGTGCCTACATTCCCTGTTGCCACTCTCTTTTCCATTCCCGTCCTCGCCATCGAATCTACGGCAGGGGAAAAAAAAGGGCAGAAACAAAAGGCAAATACTCTACTTGAATTGCTGGTCTTTGGTGCTCCTAGTTTTAGCCAGGAATCTCTCAGCCAACTTCTCCAAATTCCTTGAGTAATCCATCTCAATCTCTGCCTTCTTGCGGAAGAAATCCTGCAAGTCCTGCAGTAACTGGACCCGAAGCTCACACTGCTGGTCAAGGCATTTCAGCTGCTCTACCAATTGGGCACGGATCTCTGCAACAAATAAAAAAGCACTGCAGATTAAACACAATCCCATCACAGAAAACACCATCACAATTCTCCAGTAAAACATCGTTAAAAAATACGTTCCCTCGTTAGTGTCAGCCAGGCTCCCTTGTGGTGATTAACTCTATCTGCAGGCAGAAAACGACTGGGGTTGCATTTTGGATGCACCAGCCGCAGGAAATCCATCCCAAACCCTGCAGTCTGGTGCACAGCGAAGCTTTGTTGCTGAAAAGTGCATCGGTTACAAGTGTCAAGTGCATTTTTGGCACGGGGAACGAGTGGTCACTGCCTAAAAATGTACTGAATCTCCGTCTGGAAAAAGGACTGAATGCTGCAATCCCCCCACGTCAGCTCAGCAAATCACTTCAGGGAATTTCTATCAAATTCCTCTGCAAACTACTCCTGATGCAGAAACAAGACGTTGCACATTCTGGGGCACTCCCCAAAGGCACCAAATTCAGATTATTCAGTTTGTTGCTGTCTCCAGCTGTGCAGCTCATTATAAACCAGGCCATGAAAGAGATGAAGAAACCCCTCTAGAGAGCCAACACCAGAGCACTTCCCATCAGGGAATCATCTCCAGGAAGGCTCCTTTTCTTTTTAAAATATCTGCAAGTAACATATTTCCCATGAAGCACACATCGAGGTGTCAATATTACAATTAATTATTAATACGGATTCATAATAATCACAGCATAATTATTATGAATGTCTCTATGTTAACACAATATTGTACAAGTTTTCAAGCGTTTTACAAACATGAAAGCTTCTCCCATCAGCCCCGTGCCCTCCTTATCCCAACTGATCCTGGATTCGAGGGACAGAACAGTAAAATGACTCACTCACGGCCAAGCAGGGCAAGAGAACACAGCAGAAGTGTGTCAGTCCCGGTCTGAAAGCGCAGAAATATTCAGTGATGCAGCCAGCAAAGGCTATTTGGCTTTTACACAGGCAATAAACTCAACATGAAATCAATAAAATGTGCCCTTTCATCTAAAGGTCTTTGAGCAGTCAAACTGCAGAGATCTGCCACGGCCTGACTGCGAGCGCTGCTCCCTCCGAAGGTTTTCCAGGATGTGTCGTTCCAGGCTGAATCCAGAACCGGCAATAAAATTTCAGGTTTCCAGCAGTCACAGCTTTCCTCACACCTCCACGCTGCGACTGCAGGCGCCCACGACTCCATCGCCACGAGGGGAGGCGGGCAGGGATCATTTCCCAAACCCAACTTCTTTAAAAATCAACGACTTTCACCGCCGATTCCTGAAATACGGAAAATCGCGGAGAGCAGCTTGGCTCCTCTGTGAGTTTGTCCCTTTGCCCAGGAAAAAAAAAAAAAAGAGCCATCTGGACCTCCGTGGTTTCATTCCTGCCATGCACTCCCAGGATCAGTTGCCTCGGATCGTGCTCACATCTGCGGGAACAGTTTTAGGGAAGCCGGGATTCGCCGTGAACAAAACCCCGCATCTTTATTTTAGGGACTCCAAAACCCAAACCACATGTATGAAAATACGGCTCCCAGTCAGGCTTGCCAAGAAGAGAAAGATTTTTAAAATCCGCACAAGCGGGGGATTTTCAAGCTTGAAGATGACCTTGATTAGCACTGAATTTGGTGGTTCCCAAACTCCTCAGCCTGTGGTACCCAGGGGCTTCTGCTGCAAGGAGGAAATACAGGCAGCAAGGTTGTTGAAAGGGAGGAGTCAACATCGTAATGTGGGGGCAAAGCTGGTCAGGTTTAATTTTTTTCCCCCAGGAGAGACTCTTAAAAACCAGAGAACCTGTGTTTCTTCATCAGGAAATGCAGCTGCAGGCAAACACATCGACCTGCCCTGTCCTTGCGCTTCTTTAACCAAAACCTCTCCAGGCACCGCCGTTTCCCCGGGCTCAGGGATACCCCAGCTCAGTGGGAAGAGTTTGGGGTCACCCCAGGCAGGGCTCAGCACCCTCCAGGGCTGGCTCTAAGGGTGCTAAGGAGACAAATCCACGAGGAACCCGACCCTGGATGCGCAGGGAAGCGCGAGCCACATCAGGTGAAACCTGCACGCTGCGTTTGCCGCAACTTTGGAGATTCCTCTGCTTTGGAGCTGCCTTTGTTGTTTGCTCCGTCCCAGCTGGCGTTTCAGGACTGGCAGGGCCTGGGAGGGCCACGGGGAAAAGCTGGGATGCTCACACACATTCAGACCTGCCAGCACTTATGTAAAAATCTGCTGCTGATGCTCAACATGTGCTGCACACATTCGGCTCCAGCCCCAGCCGCAAACCCACTCAAGGATTTGCGAGGCTCTGCACGAGTGGCAGGTTTAACCAGGGAAATGCAAACCAGACACCCCCATCCCACCTGAGGCTTTGTCATTAAGACTTTTTAAAGCAAAGGAGGTGATAACAGCACCAAAATTGCCGGGAAGGCGATGTTTCCTCGCTGCAATCACTCAGTTCTCCTGATCCTTGGCCTGACGCTCACCTGCAGGTCTGACATCCAAAAAGGAACATCCTTCGACACGAGAAGTATTAGAAAGCTCTTCCTCCCTTTGTGTTTTCTCCTCCACCCTTTCCTCACCAAAAGGGATGTTCCCAACACAGACATAACTCTGTGACCTTTTCAGAAGCTACTGGACAAAAGACACTAATTTTAGTAAGTTGAGGACTCATTGAAAGGGATCCCAAAATGCCTGAGCAGATCTGGTGTGTTCTGCTAAGCACGTTAAGAAAGAGGGTCAGGATTCGAATGCAACAAATATCTTGTCTGCCTGGGATGCTTTAATTTGTGCATTTAGGGACTGCTCATCTGCAATTTTTCAGAAGTCAGCGACCCTCTCAGCATGGATGAGCAGCAGACACCACCACGTTTGAAAAGAGGATTGGGGTAGGGATGGCAAATACCAAAATCGGCTCACGAAAGGTCATGGTATGACCACCCACCCTCCGCGGTGCCTCAATCGATGGATTTTTTATGAGGGCAACAACCCAGCAAAATTGGACACACTCTATCACGTTCTCAACTGCAAACCCACCTTCTGGAGCAAAAGCAGAAGTACAAAGGACCACTTCCAAAAAACCAGCAGCTCTCAAAGACAAGAAGATCAGCAGAGCACGAGCGTTTTAATTAGAAAATCACAACGCAGCCCGAGCTCTCGAGGTGGGACACTTCACTCGCGGCTCTCTCGCTGAACAGCAGCAAGAACCAGCAACTTCTCCTTCGGCGTGAAATGCGATATCAGCACTTTTCCTTTATAAATAAAGGCAGTGTTTTGGAGGGGAGCAGTGACAGCTGATCGGGCTCCCGCAGGGAACAATGAGCCATTCAGCCGCGGCTTATCGAGTCCGCGGCGCTGGGCCGGAGCGACGCAACCTTGCTCATCTTTCAAACACACACCCCGCAGCCCTCTGCCGCAAAATAAAATCAAGAATGCAGGAATTTCCTGAGGCTTACTGGGCTTTCCAGAGTATAAAGTGTCTGCTTGTTTTCCCACTGCTTACACAAGCAGAAGATATTTTTTTCGGCCCTGCTCCGAGCACATCCCTCGGCGGAGCCGGGGCCGTGCGTGCTCTAACCCGAGGGTCACCGAATTACACGGGACCTTTTCATGTCTCCAGTCACAACAACCACTCCAGTCCTGAATCCGCTGCTTCTGTATCTTTTAATTTGCACAGGTTATTAGGTTAACAGCCACTTTAAACACCAAAAAAGCCTTTCCCCCTCCTTTCCTTTAAACCTTGGCAATCCCACCCACTGTGATCACTGAAGACAAGGAACAACCTCCTGAAGCCTCTGCTCCTGCTACCAGTGCTTCGAGTGCCTGAAGGTGAACAAGCACACGTTGAATTCAAGGTCAAGATGCCTGTGGCAAAATTAGGATTAAACACCAGGTATTCTTATTGTAAGCCTTGCCCTGTATTGCTGAATTCTGTCTATTGTATTTCGAGCTCACGTGGCTGACAACTACATAATGCAAACACCCTCAGTGGCCACAGAAAGTTTTCCATCCACTTGAAACAAACCATTTATTCGTTTCCATCACCAGATCATAAAGTCACCTGGGTCACCGAGGGACAGACCATTGTATAATCCCGGACAGTTGCGTAACTTGACTTTTATACGTTCTGCAACCACCTTTTCAACGCTCCCTGGAGCACGCAGGAGGCAGGTCCGGTTTGTAATGAATTCAGAGGGTAAGGAAGGAGCTTCTGCCTTCTACATTTCAGTCACATTTGTCATTCCCTGCCCAGAGAAGCTGTGGCTGCCCCATCCCTGGAAGTGTTCAAGGCCAGGTTGGATGGAGCTTAGAAGAACCTGGAAGGTGCCTTTGCCCATGGCAGGGGGTGGAATGAGATGAGCTTTAAGGTCCCTTCCAACCCAAATCATTCCATGATCCCCAACATCCTCAAACGACACCAAACACAGCAGGTTTCTGCAGAGCTCCTGACAAGAATCTGTGATTTCACCAAACAATTCCACCCAGAGCAGGGGGATACACGCAGTGGCTGGGACTGCACCTTGCTCTGGGACTGCACCTTGCTCCTGCACCGCGTGCAACGTCCACCTTCTGAAAAAGAACTTCCCAAACGTGGCTTTTAAAGGCTTAAGCATCCTATAAAGCTGGAATATGGAACCAAATCTTCTGTACCAACTTGTTCATTCTTCCACAGGTCACGCAGTGACCTAAGAAAGGGCGACCTCACACTCAAGAGCCCTCCTTGCCCGGTCACCTCACGCACTCTAAGCAACATTCCTGCTCCAAGCAGGATCAATCCCTCCCCAGGAAGGGTTTCAGCTCTTGCCAGGGATAAGCTGGAACTGCTGGCACTGGATGGCAGCAGGTGAATCACAGGCTGCCAGCACAGGGCACCAGGAGAAGGCAGGAGCAGCCCCAGCTGCTGCTCAGTATCTCACCCATCTTCCTGCATCCACGCCGCGGCTTTCCCAAGGAGTCCCCGCCCCTCTCCCGAGTGCCACGCTGTATAAAAAGATGACAAGCTTGGGAAAGGAGTGGGATGGCAGCAAAACAGAACCACCAAGCCCCAGCTCCCGCCCAGATGAAACGGCGACGCTCTCACCCACACGGATCCGCTGCGCCGGGCAGAGCCCAGCTCCAAACCCGGCCGTGCCCGAGTGGTCCCGCAGCCAGCCCCGTCCCATGGCAGTGCCACGGGACCTGAACACGGGCAGGAGCCAAGCACAGCCCAGGGAAAGCGGGGTCCAGCCAGGAATGAGGAGGCAGTAGCCAGCACTGGTGTGTGGCTCAGTTATCCCTGACTGAGAAGGAACCGAGCCGAAGGAGCACTAACTGCACACCCAGCCCAACACGAGCTTATCTTTCAGCATAGGAAAGGCAAGAAGGGCCAAAATGAATTAAATCTCCACTTCAGACAAAGCTGGAGCAGGGATTTTAGATCTCGTGCCTCATCCTTTCTTCAATCCCCAGCTCCTGGAAGCTGCCACGCGCTCGGGCGCTGAACATCGGGATGAGATGTCCCGGCACCCACCTTTGGAGACTCCATGGAAGTCAAACTCTACAGCTGAATTCAAAGCCAACGCTCCATTCAGTTTTCAAAAGTTAAAACCATCCAACACTGCACCTCGTGGGTCAAAGCAATAACTGTTTAAATACACGAGTAACTTTCAGAGAATGCGCTGAATCACGTATTCTGTCACGTTCTCACCACATCGCCAAATTATCCACATTTCTCCTGCCACCACACACGAGAGGCTGGACTCCAAGAGCGAAGGACTTGGTATTTCTGACTATATTTATTGGTACATGATTACAAACAGGGCTGTGACTAATGACAGGCCCAGCCCAGCAACCCCAACGTGGCTCGGAGGTTTAATGACTTAGAAAAGCCTTTATATATTAACAGCAAGAATTTCAGGGAACAAGCTGTGTCACCAGCCAAAAGCTGTTCATCATCACAGCCTTAAAAATCTCCCTGGTAATCTAAAAGCTCGGCTTTGAAGTGAAAATGATATAAGAGGAGGAAATACAGCCTTTTGTTTAAGACCAGAGCCAGGAGGGAGATTCAGGTTCATAACCACTGTAAGCCCTGCAAAAGGTAAATATTCTTTCTGCAGCCAGATATTCCATTTGAGAAATAATAGCGACGGGTAACACACACTGACAAGAATCCCTTTGTAGTTATAAATATATAAACAGAGCTGGAGGTGTTGGGAGCTGAAATTCTTTCCAACAGAGATTGATGAAATCGTTTTGAGGTGCAAGACGAGTGCTGGGAAATTTGCATTAATGAAGCGAAATAAGAGGACACCAGACGTGCTTAAAAGCAAAAATTAAGGCCGGTCCCGGTCTCAGGGAAGAACTGAGGACATTCAAGCTTTCATTTCCTTACCTACACCCTAATTTATGTGCATCAGTAATCTCCTCGGGGCTCCCAGCTTTTCCAGGCACCACAGCAGTGCCGCTCGCAGGAGCGTGCCAGGGGCCGCCTCAGCACGGCTGGGACCTGGGAAATTTGTAACTTTAAAGAATCCCACTGGCCACAGCAGCCTGGACATTGGTTTTCCACATCCACACACACAAAAAAACCCCACCAAACCGCGATCAATCTGATATTTCCAGACTGCAAACTGATGTGAGGCTTCAGACCCGCAAAGCTTCTAAGGGAACGCTCAGAGTCCTGCAATTAAACACGCTGACAAAGTTGCCAAGGTATTTAATCCACGCAGTATTCAAATCCAATATTTAAATATTTTTTTTTCAGTCTAATGAAGGTCCCCTTTGCTATCATCAAAACACAGCCCATGCTGTTGACTTTTGGGGAGGATGTTTAAAACCAGAACTCAGATTAAATTCCCCTGGGCAGGGATTCATGGCCCTAATTCCAACAGCAGAACGTGAGCAACTCCTCAAAACAACCCTGATAAGGCTAACATGTTTGAGTACATCAGGTAATAATGCTCTATTTTTAGCTTCTACAACTGTTTATTCAAAAGAAATAAAAAGTTTATCAATACATTTCAAATACCCACGTGCAAACAGCAGGAACATTGCGGCTCCTCCTCTCCAGGAAGTTTCACAGCTATTTTAGGATTGTCTGTACTCAGTTAAAGGTTTTCCCCCCAGCTGACACCAAGCCAAAATAAAAAAACCTCAGGCAAAGCTTTGCTTATGCTTTCCCACTTTCTGGATGCTGGAAAAAACACCATGGGCAAGTAGTAAAACTCCATTTTATCACTGTTTTGCAGCATGGAATTACAGAATAAACAATTCAAAAGTCATTTTGACACATGGACTATTATTGCAATCAAAGACAACACACACACATCCCCCAGTTCATATTTTCAAGATTCAGAGAATAATTTGAACTAAAAAAGCTCTTTGTAGCCTCCTGTAATGAGCACCCCAAGCGTTGTGTGGCCCTGGGAGGCAGGAATTGCTTTGGGAATAATATGTTCTCCAAACAATTTTTTAACAGTTATTTCAATAATTTCCTCTCCTGCAGGGTGACAAAGCCAACGCTGCAGAGATGGCCCAAAATTTGATGAATATTTTTAATATAAAGGGGTTTTTTTCCTGCTTTAGTTCCCTTTCTGCTTCTGGCCCAGGGCAAACCAAGTCTCCCTGCAGCACCAAACTCAGGGATTTTCCATCACGCTCCCCTACTGCTCACCCAAACCTTTCTCCCAGAAAGAGGAGAGTCTTTCCTCAAACCCTGCTGTGTTCATCACAAAAAAAAAAGCTGTTATCAGTGCAAGGAGCTGGAGATGTGCTCCCAGATATTAACAGCAACAGGGAGTAAACGCAGCGAGGAGTGAAGCTAAGCATGTGCCGGACACATTTTCAATCAAATTGCTCCTGATTTCTCACAAAGCCAAGGCTGGTTATGACTAAAATGTGAAAATGTAAAATGTTTCTGGATCCTCTCTGGGAGGGAGGGCAGGAGTGGGGATTTCCAGCGGGTGTTGCACAAGGATCACGCTCCAAGGAAGGGAAGGTTTAACTCCTGCTCCTCCACCAGCTCCTGGCCCACTCCAACCCCACACCACCCTCCACTTCCAACCCCACTGACACCACTCTTTAACACCTTAAACACCACCAAAAAAGAAAGTTAGGAAGGAATGAAACACCCAGTTCGGGGAAGGTTCACGAGCAGTGATCAATCCTGGGCCTCCCCACGGAGCATCAGAGCGCAAGAACGAATCCAACTGCCCCAAAAGTGTGGGAAATGTGCAGAAACAGCCTGCAGGAACCAGGGCAATCATTCATTTGCAAGCCAGGAGCTGCCTGGGCGTGGGGAGGGAGCCAGGGCTCTTCCCTTCAGAACAGGAGGAGATTTGAATGAAGAATGTGGCACTGCTCACAAAGGACCTCAGGTTCCTTTGTACAGGGAGAGGCTGCACTTGCTCTCAACAGAAAGATCTGTTTATTCTAGAATAAATCCAGCAGGAAGAGGCAGCAGAACAGGTCCAGGAGACAAAAGCCGAGTTAAGATGCTGCTGATCTGGAGCAGCTCCTGCTCCTGTGCTCGGGAACATCCCAGCTCCGGGTAGGACCTGCTGGACCCATCTGCAGCTGTGTCAGGGGGGTTGGATGGGTATCAGGACAAGGTTCTTCCCCCACAGGGTGGTCGGGCACTTCCCCCTCCCCAGAACACAGCCCTGGAGGGATGGGTGGCAAAACTCTTTGCAAAATAGCCCAGAAACATTTGGTTGTCTTTCTCTTTTGCCCCAAATCTCTGATGCAGAAAGGTGGATTTCAGGGTTAAGAGAAAGAGAAAAACCCAATCCTTTCTTATTTTAAAAACAATTCTGGCACATTTCTCCCAGCTCCCGTTTCTAGCAGTTTCTGTTGTGCTTTCCTGGCTTATTTTAGAGAGAGTTTCTGTTTGCAGCCCTTCACCTCCCCATCCTTCCTCCTCCTCCTCACCGTAGTAGCTGTTTAGTAGCCACAGCTCCAGCCTAAAACTTCACCTACGTCCTCCTCCTAAGCGTTAAGATTTCCTCTGCTGCTGCTGATTAAAACAGAAGTTAAACAACATCTCCTTTTGCCTCCCAAAATCTTCCCTCCGAGTGTTTCAGCTGTGCCGTGTCAAACCTTGTGAGGGGTTTATTTTAACGGCGGAACGGCCCTAAACCGAAGTGAATTATTCATCAGAAAGGCGTAATGTGATCATTATTTCTGGCGTTTCCCATATGCTCTCAGTGCCTCGGTTCACTTCAGGAATCCCAATTCCAGCTCTCTGCACATCCCCAGAGCGCCACATTCCAGGGCTGCGTACACAGACACGTCCGGAGGTGAGAACGCAGCATCCCCCCACGCACACACGGGCAGATGAAACCCTCCCCAGTGCTAATTATTTCTGCAGGAAAACAGTCCAGGGATGGATCAAATTCCCCAGACCCAACTCTGCAAAAACTTGGTTAATTTGATGTTATAATTTTTTATTTATCTGTCACGGGTGCTCAAAAGTTTGGAAGTGCCAAAGAATCTGGGATGCAAGAACCCAGAAGCAGCATTAACATGAAAAATCACCGTTTCTTTCCCCATCCACAAGACCTGAGAGTCACTCTCCTGCACACGATTATTTCATGCAAAGTAACATCAAGTATATTTGTCAAATGAATAAAATTGCTAGAACAAAAGTGGCAATTTACAACTTACATGCCTTAATCTCCTCAATTAAAGGAAAATCCTTTGGTGAATTATGTCAGATATTTAGAGATACAAACAGAATGATTAATGCCGGTGTCTAATTGAATTTCACCTCAGGATTTCTTTGCCTCCCTCTCCCCTTCGGTACCTAACACGTTAACATGAATAAATGATTGAGAAAGAAATGAAGACAGGAACAAAAGGGGACATGTAAACACTCCTCAAGCACAGCGCAGCAAACTCAATTTCAAAATCACTTCCAGCAGGCTGCCAAATTCCAGGGCTGTCTTAGGCAGCGAGGGGAAAGTCAGACACACGTAGGGTTGGTTTCTTAATTGCACGGACAAGTTGCATCCTTGCTTTGTGTTAAAAAGAACCAACACCAATTCACCTGGAATATTCCTTAAAGATGCAAAAAAAAGGAGAACAGGATGAGGCTTCATTTTAAAATCCTGTCACTATATAAGAGTGAAAGATAACCTTGGGATAGTCCCACCATTCCAGAGGCATCCTGCAATGAAATCCTGGGAATGAAGACCCTTCCCTGGTGCCACCAGGACATCCCCTCCAGTCTGGGTCCCGTCCACACAAACCCACCTGGTCGGTCCCGAGCAGCCCAGCCCGGGGCAGGCCAGCAGCCCGTGGACCTGGACAGCTGAACCATGAAGGATCTCCTCGGGCTCCTCCTTCCCTTCCCTCTGGAACACCGGGAAGAGCTCTCAGTCCATGGAGGAGGAGGAGAGCGACTGTCCCCAGGAGTCAACAAGTGAGTCAAATATACTCAGAGCCTCCCTGCCAGTCCCTGTGTGTGCGTTTCTGGGAGGTTTTTTCAGGGCCATTAATTAACCCCGAGCATTCCAGGGGAGGTGAATAATGAGCATCATTACAGACACTTCACAGCTGACTTGAACAACATCAAAAAGGTCCAGGTTGTTTGCCCAGGGTACCAGTGGACAATGATGACAGAGCTCGTTTCCTCCAGAGCAGCCTCTCATTTTCCCCACCAACACCCGCCATTAAAACACCCCATAAAATCAAAGTAACTCCAGCCTCTTTCAGCTGGCAGGAGAGCTCCTGATAAATCAGCCTTAACTGTTTGCCTAAGAAATCAAATTGGAGCATTGTTCTAATTCAGATATAACATACCTAACAGCCAGACAGGAGCCTAATTGAAAACCACAAAACACGTTTATGTTAAAAATAAAAGTGTTCCAGTCTCCCTGTTGCTCTCTGGCTCGGTCTGTTCACATTCAAAAGGAGTTTACACCGGGAATACTCAATGAAAGCAAAGCTATCCCGAGCAGGATTTTCCTGTGTAATCCACAGGACTAATTCCTTCAGGTATCAATACTCAGCTGTGTAAGAGCAGCACTGCTGTCTCGAAAGGAACTCCCATTTTACTCCACAGCACCTCTTGTAAAGGAAGAAATGAGTATTTGACAGAGCCTGCAAAGCTCGAATTATGTGAATCATCATTTTTCTATCAGTTCATTGTCAGCTCCAGCAACACCCATTAATCAGCACAGCTTAGACCAGAGCAGGAACGAGGAGATGCTTATTTTTCATAAGCCTTTGTCAGAGAACTGGCATTAAAATTCAGGTCCTCCTTTTTACACACACACACACGTGCTTTATCATTTAGAAACCATTTATATTGCTCCAGCATTTACAATAAGTGACTCAAGGTTCAATAAAAGACCTTACTACATACACTAGTTGGAAGATCCACAGCGTTCTGCCCAGTCTTTGTACAGTAGTAACTTCTACAATGAAATTAAAGTCTTCATCTGAATTTTTTTTCTTTTCCTCTCTGATCCCATCCCAGTCTCCCTGTGGAAAAATCCCTTAGTTCCCAAAAAAAAGCTTTTTCTGAAGAAACACAGGTGCAACCCACCACACAAACTGCAGCCACGCACTGGGTGTCAAAGGGAAAAACACCCCCATATTTTATACACATTTGTACAAATCAAACTTCAAATAATTTGAAGTCAGAGCATGAGACACGGATCCAGGCACTGGACTCCCAGCACCAGCAGGATAACAGAGTCAACGCAGTATTCCCCAAAATGAAGCATCACCTCCTGTATTTTCCTGGCTGGAAAAGCGCTGGTTTGGGTCTCCTCTGCACAGTTCCAGCTCGACCTGAGCCCTGATTAACTCACTTCATTTTTTCACTGGCTTAATGCCACTACACCAGCACAGCTCAGTCCCTAGAAATCACCACCAGAAAAAATAAAAAAAAAATAAAAAAAAATTAAAAAAAAAAAACAAACCAAATTTCACGGTCATAGAATCCCAGACCGGTTTGGGTTGGAAGGGACCTGAAAGCCCATCCGGTTCCACGGGCAGGGACAGCTCCACTGGAGCAGCGTGCTCAGGGTTAAACTCAGATTTATCAAAGCCACTTGGACAGGAGGAAACGCGAGCACACGTAAGGCACTGGCTGCTGCAATGGGTGTGACTTATTTACCGAGCGTTTGAAGCCTCAGCCATGTGCCAGAGCAGCCCCTGAACGAGCTGGGGACAACCCCGGCCAAAATCAACACGAAACGGGAGCAGAGGCTCGGCCGCGGCTCCTCCGCCAGCCCCGGCACGGGGAATGTTTGTGTTGGTTCATTGAGCAGGGACTGAAAACAACACACCCAGATCGACCAAGCAGCCCAAGAGCCCAGCACAGCCCGGCCAGAAATCGCCAGGAGGCTTTGGAGAGCCCCGGGACTCCTGGACTGACCAGGACAGTGTCAGGGCAAAGTCAGGGTCAGCTTAGCGAGGGAAGTTTCTCCATCCTCCCTGAGAAAAAACCACGGAGTTCGAGAAAGGAACCTTCCTCCAGAGACCCAACCAACCCTGGGATACCCACGTTTCTCAATCTATTCACATGCCCAAAATGATGGAGCGTTTTGGTTGGGTTTTAGGGGTTTTGTTGGAAATATCTATACTTAGCAAAAGCCTGTGTCAGGAAGGTCTACAAATGTTATCTCAACAATACTGAGCACGCAAATAAATGGCGTAGTAAAACCTCCATTGATAAAGTTACACGTGTAACTTTCAATAAAACTTACTTAAATTTGATTTATATGCTGACAACATCTCAGATAACTCAGGAAATCCAGTTATTGGCGTGGCTGAATTATGAATTATCAATACAGGGCATTTCATTAGCTCTCATTGCTCGTTAGGTGTGTAAATCATTGATGCCATTAAGCTGTGACTGACATTTGTAAATTCTCGTGGTGGTGGACCTTTACTACGGAGAGACATTCCTGCGAAGAGCCAGGACAGATGGATTTGTTATCACCATTTAAAATCCAACACTTTCACAGGAACATCAGAATAACTTACAGAGGGAAATGAGCAGTGAAAGCTTCAGATGCTCTGGTCCTATTTTTGTTTTTTAAGAGCCTGAATGGTAATTTCCCATTAACATGAGAGATCTGTTTTTTCACTCCTATAAAGCCATCAACTCTCCCAACAGAGCGAGTAACCTTATCAAAGCAAGCCACTGCACCTTCCAGTCTGACTCACACTGAGACCATCTGGACAAAACATTCAGACAAGAGCTTTAAAAAAAAAAAAAACCCCAACATCTTGAAACAAATTGCCAGACAGGATTACACAAAACGATCTGTCGAACGTGTTAGAGACGGCCAGAAAAATCTTTAAAAGCAGACAGAGGGGAGGAAACGTGGATCCTTCTGGGATCCACTTATGGCTTATCTTTTCACCTTCCAGCTTCTCCAGCTATAAAACCCAAGAGCAGATCATGCACTGGGGGGGTTCCAGGCAGCCTGAAGTCCTACAGTGTCTCCAGAGACACCAAGGGATCAGGTCACTGTTAGCTCTAAGAGCTGCTCCTGTTCCCCTCAGGCCAGTTCTGGACCCGTTTGTCCAACTCACCAGCTGCTGTTCCCAGTTACACCAGCAATCTCCCAGTACTGACATCGTGCCACTGCTCCCTCCTACCAACCAGAAAGAAAAAATACTCACATCTGGGTATTCTTGCTCATTTCTACCTCAATTTCCCCTGATAGCAATCAGCAATGGCTCCAGCTATTAAATAACCCCCCCCAAATCTTGGACTTGATTATCCAGGGGAGTTTTTATCCTTTATCTGCCAAAGCAGACACGCTGATACAGCCAAGGCACTGGATCCAGCTCGTTGCACATTTGCCTTTCCCATTAACGAGCCCAGAGGTCATTTGCCAAAGGACACACAGATAAAGCAGACGAACTTTCCACTACTCCCCGACAGCTTAATTACTACCCAGAATCTGGAGCAAGCCATGACAACTTTGCATTCGTTTCCACATTTCATTTTTATGACACTCCAACATCTGCAGAGGATGCTGTAATTAAAAAGGAATAAAATTATGGTTTAAAAAAAAAAAAAACCAAAACACCAACAAAACCCTGGACACAGTCATTTGCTTGAAGAACACGGATTACGCAGCAAGTACAGATGCTCTGCAGCGAGAGAGAGAGAGTCAGTGTGCAAGCTTTAAAGCCCTGAATTACACACGCTGCTGCAGCCAGGGCAGGCTGAAAGGCATTTTAAGAAAAGCCCCTGCGTTTCACAGCACCGCTGCTGACGTTACTCTTGGCTGTCCCACAGTGTGGCTGGAACAGTGCTCTGTGCCGGACTGGGAATTAACAAGATAAGCACAAGGCACCCATCCTTGAGGCATTCCTGCATCCAAGTAACCCAGACAGCGAGCCAGAGGGGTAAAGCCTCCCCTGGAACAGGATGTCCAGCTTTTAATCTGCTGAAGTGTAGCTAAGGAACCACTGCATGGGAAGGAAGTCAAGCCGATCAATCTGAAGACAGCCTGATCCTCTGCAGTTCCCCACCTCAGCCTGACTTGAAAAACTTCATTTTTAGGCACGGGTGACACTGAGCAGCCTTGCAGATGATGGACAGAAGGACCGGGCTCACGCAGACAGCTCCGCACTTGCAGCTTGCATCAGCCACACCACTCAGCAATGCAAATTATCTTCCTCAAACTCGAGAGGCTGCAGAGGAAGGAGTCGAGGTGCCTGGTGACAGCAGCTGCTTCCCCTGTGGCAGCCACTGGAAGCAGAAGCATGTGGCAGCTTCCTCGCAGAAAGCTCTGCCCTTAAAAATAAAGCTGTAAGAGAAACTACTTCTCCCACCTGTCCTTTGTAGAGAGGATTTCAGACACCATCCTCCAAGGAGGAGAGTCCCAACACAAACCGCCCGATGGACGCGCTCTCCACACCGCCACACACTTCGAGCATTGATTCCTGCTGCGGCATCCACAACCCCCTCAATTTAAATTTCATATCAGCTTGTACTTTCCTTGATTTCACAACACGCTCAAAATAGAACGAACAGAAAATTCTTTCCTCAAGAGGTTTCGGTTCCCTCTTCTCAAAACTGCGTCAACGACAGATGACAAAGCTGCTCCTCGTGTGCCACGCTGGGGTCTCCTCTCAGGAGCCATTTCCCTTCAGAACCTCCACTCTCCCCAGCAAAGGAAAACGGTGAGGGGTCTCCAAGAAGAGGAGAAGATCCTGAAGGACCTGTGGCTCTCGGAGTTGAAAACATCGCGGCACACAATGGCCCCGACGTGCGGCAGCGGCCGCAGCTTTTCGTTCCGGCCATTGTCCGCTAAGAATAGCCCAGAGCCCCACGGCCACATTGTGTGCTCCTGTCCACCTCCCTGCCAGAGCTATTTAAAGCCTGAAACAGCTTCTCCTTGGATGTCAGCTCTGGCTGGGAAGTCAGAGCCGAGGCAGTCTTGAGATTGTGGATTTTAAAGCTCTGCCCGCTCGGTGTGGAGCGGAGTTTGTGATTAAAAACAACAGGAGAGGAAAACTTGCTGAGAGAAAACACCAGTGCAGGTGTGGAGAGCTGCACAAGAAGCACACCCATGAGCCAGCTCCTTCACAGGACCACACAACATTCAGGCTGGAAAAGAGCTCCAGGATCATCGAGTCCAGGCTGTGAGCGATCCCCACCGTGTCACCTGGACCACAAAGTGCCACCTCCCCAACAGGAGCTGGCTGCTGCTACCTCCAGGCCACCTCCATTTCCAGCCTGGGTAAAGTTTGAAAGACTATCCCTGACAGGTGAAGGCACCAAGATTTACAGCACAGAGATGCACAGTGAACTTATAAATATATATATTTAATATCACAGTAAATATATCCCAGTCACACTGCTCCAAGTGCACCTGCACTGAGCCACAATCCCCTGATTTTCCACTGAATTACCTGCATTTTCCATTGAATTACCTGGCCAGGGGCTGTACAGAGCTTGTTCAGGTGCTCCTCTGGCACATTGCTGGGGTTTCAAATAGTGAGGGTCAATTTTCCATTGAATTTCCTGAATCACCTCGAATTACTAAAATCCCACTGATCCAGCATCATTCCTATACTGACAAGGACAACAGGTACTGGGTCAATCACAAAACCACACAGCACAGAAGCTGAAATCAGCAGCCACTCTGCTTTCCAAGAACAGAACAACACCAGCTAACCTCTACTGCTCGCAAGGAAATCCAAATATATCAAAACCAGTAGGCACACGCTGGGAATAAATGCCAATGCCCAGGGATGCTGCTCGTCTCAGCACGGCTTCTTAATTCTTTGTGAATGACACCCCATTCACAAAAACAAAGCCATGGACTCGGGCAATGTCTATAAACATTAATTGTTTTGATTTGTAATTGTCACAGAAATATCAGCCTTAAAAAAAAAACCCCCACGTTACTCAAGCCCCAGGAGCCCCATCAGCACCTCGGTGCTCGTAAGACATCTGCAAACCCAAGGCAGGATTTCTCCTTCCATGTGCAGCTGTGCGGAGCCAAAAGCTCCTCCCGGCTCCAATTTGGGTCCAAAAGGAGCAGAAAAGTGATTCATCCTCCCACTCTGCATCCAGGCTCCCATTTCTCTCTCAGAGCTGCCAGGAGGAGCCGGAGCCCACCACCTTTGGCAGCTTGGAGCACTCCAGCACCGAGGCAGGAGTCACTCCCAGCCCTCCCAACCAGCGGGAACATTTGGTGACATTTCCACTGCTACAAACAGGGAATGAATTTGAATCGGGACCTATAAAAGATGAAGGTTTGAGTCATCCACGCTGACTTCTCGTGCACGGAACTGGGTTTTGCTTCCTCCCCGTTTGCTGCATGTGAACGGTGCATTAAAGAAAATATAATCAAGGAACCTCTTCGGCAAGCAAAGGGAAAAAAAAAAGCAGCCCTCAAAAATGAACTCACTGATGAGTTCTCTTCCACTTGCAGCATTCACTGGACTTCTGACTTCATCTACAACAACCCTGCCAACGGGAGAAAACGGAAAATAACCTCTGCCCAAATCAAAATGACAGCAATTAAGCCATTAACAAGCGGCTTGGTGAGTTCAGGCCATGAGCCTGGAGTAGTAAATGGCATTTTAAGCCTGTCTAGGGAAGAATCACTGCTTGCTGTCACAACTCTCCGAAGGCTTGAGTGGATGGTTACGGAATTTATGCTCAAAAAAGCTGAATCTGGCCGAGCAAGAGAACTACAATTAACCCCAAAATAAAATCTCCACACCAGCAAGTGAATAGCGGGTGTAGAAAAATACTAAGACACCCAGTCTGCAGCATTAGTTTATTTAGAGTAACCACATTATGAACCAATTTGCCATCAGCAACAGAAGCCATCCCCAGTGTCAGCACCAGCAGAGAACTCCCAGTCTGCAGAAAAGGCTGGGACGAAGAGTCTGACCTCAAACCAAGCCCTGGCACGTAGAAAATGAAATCACCAAGGAACCAGGCACTCGCTGAAACTCCGACTCCAGCCTCATTACTGCCAGGGCCGAGCGGATTTCTCTTTGCTCCTGACACACTTTTCCCCTTCCTCCAACACATCCGATTGCTCTGTAGCGTTTTCCCTGTGTGTTCTGCTCCCGGATGCCAACAAAAGCCAGGCACCAACACCCTCGGCTGGGTTGACAGCCTGTGGGGGCACTGAGAAAGGACCAGGGCAGCCTCCTGCCCCTCCTCTTGCTGGGCACAGCAGGTCAGAAAGCAGGAGGGAACGCCCAGCACCAGGCACTGAAAACAAGGAGAAGGTCTCTGCAGCACAGGGAATCTTCTGTTTCCTCTGGCACAACCCCTCTTCCCCACAAACACCCCAAAAATCCATCCCCAGGAACGAGGGAGCCCACTCCGAGGAAACAGAGCTTGTTCTGCACCAGGAAAGGGACGGGGAATCACAAATAGTTCGCTGTGCTTGCTTTATCCCCCCCAAAAAATATATTTAACATTCACAAACTTCCTCCTGTTGAATTAAAAATCTCCCCAAGGCTCAACCTCAGTGGGAGCAGTGAAGGGTGGCTCCAGCACCGAGGGCTCCTCGCAGATGCACGGAAGTGGCAACACAATCCCAGTGCAGGAGGTGGCAAAGTGAGCATCCTTCACATTCTCACCTGGTCCCTTCTTCTTGGCAGCTTGAAAGATTCCAAGGTTTTAAAATACAAATTCGACATCCAGGACTGGCAAACCAGTATCTCTGCCAGCACTGAAGTTCACACAAGCCTTCCGCTCCTAAAAATAAATCTTAAAGAAAAACAGCCACTCAAACTCCATCCCAGCGGAGCAAAAAAGAACTTTGGGAGAATCACAAAAAAAAAAATGGCGCTTAAAAATAGCAAACCTGTTTATTTGTGCTGGGAGATTTCAGGGGAGTGTTTATTTCCTTCTTAATCCCCCAAACAGCAGGAATCGGGGAGGGGGGGAAAAAAAGTGAAGGGAGAAAGGAATCAAAGGAAGGGATAACTGCAGACACATTTCAGCTTCCTGGCAATGTGATTCCAGACTGTACAAAGTTCTGACTCATTCGAGGAGTTGTTTTTGATTGTTCTTTGCAGTCGGTTTTATTGGAGGGATGAGCTGCATCCCCCTCTCCCTGTTTCCAGCTGCTCCAGGGAGCACCCTTGGCTGGACAGACACCTCATTCAACATCACCCTGGGATTTCTGTCCTTCTGTGCCCTCCAAAAAGCCAAAGAGGAACAAAAAAAAAATCACAAAGTAAAAAGCACTGTGCACTTATCTCCTGTGTCCAAGTAATTTTTCTTGAAAAGAAGAGGCACATCCTGTCCAGCCACGCAGGCTGCGCTGCCAGACAAAAAACAAGATTGAAAAAAGTTCAGTGTTCTCTCAACATGTTTCAAGATGTGTAACTGAATCCCATAAATCTCACCAGAGACCTTGATTTAGGTCATTTCGAGTAATTCACTACCATTTAATCTCCTCACCTACTTTCGGGCTGCTCGGAACACAAAGGCTGAGCAGGATGTGCTGAAAGCCCCAATTCAGGGACCCGGAGAACACAGACTCCCAAAAAAAGATCTGGATCAAGGGCAGGAGGATCCCTGTCCTCAGCCAAGGGAAAAAAACCAGCTCCCACGAAGCTCTGACACCATCTCACCAGAACAAAGGCTGGCTTCAACTGGATGCTCTTTCAATGATCATAAATAATCTTTTCAAAAGGAAAAGGGATTTAATTTTAAAGGAAAAAGAGAAGAAATTGTTATTGCACGGATGCTATAAATACACAGGCAGTGATACCCACCAATAATTTGATGATTTAGCTTTAAGGTAGCTGAGAAATAACGCTTATAATGCTTAAAATGAGCCACAGGAAGTTTCAGAATCAGAATTCTCCGAAAGACAACCCTGGCTTTTGGGTTTCTTGGGTTTCTCGGGTTTCTCAAGCATCGAAGATGCAAGAGTTCTCAATCACCATTATTCCATTTCATGTATAAACTCTCTCACTCACACTAAGAGGCAAGGGAGACCAAAACCTAAGCAGAGATAAGATATAAGTGAACATAAACGTCAAGAAATCCGTGATCCAGCTGAAGAGCTCTTTAGTGCATTGAAAAGAACATTGTGTTTGGGCTGCTTCAAAACAAACCCAGATTAATGAATACTTCATGCAGTGATTGATAAAAACATGAAACCAAAAGTGCTTTCCTGCCATCTGATAAACCCCACCCTCTGGAAGAGAAACGAGGACCCGTGCTCTAAAAAAAAAATTAATGGTCAACAGATTTTGGTGTTCTTGCCACAAGCAGGAGCGGTGAGACTTCAGGGGGATCTCTGCTTTATTAACGAAATCAGCTTTGAGGGAGGCACACGACAAGAAGCAATAAAGAAAGGAGGCTGGGAAGGAAAAGGAACCTGTTTTCCTTGTACTTCTCAGAGCTGGATTTATTCTTCCTATCGCTGTCAAAGATTCAGAGTCATTCTGCAAACGCAGCACAACCTCCTCGCAGGACAGCCCAGGCAGGGCTGGCTGGATGCTGACGGCTTTTGTTAAAAAAAAATAATAATAAAAATCGACTTAACTCTTCCCATGGCCCTGCACACACCTTTCCATGCAGGATCCCAAAGCAGCCTCCTCCTTGAAAGGAGAGGCATCGATCTTTCGGGACTGATAAATGTGTTTAAAGAGTCAACACGTAAATAACTCCTCACAGCAAGGACCGCAGCAAGCCCTCCCCGAGATGCAGAATCCTTCAATTAAAGGCAACAGCAAATTAGCAGCACTTTCATCCCAACCATAGCAGCTGGTGGAGCTGCTCTGGGTTTGGGAGAGGGTGGGGTCCAATGGGAAGCATTTGCATGAAGCCTAATCCTAAAACCACTGCAAACGATGTGAGGGAGCTGGAAAAGGCAACAGAGCTGGGAGAAAATTATAGCTGCTCCTGCAGCTCGCAGCCAGTGTTTATGGTGGAACTCACAAGTTACAGATGCTGCACTCTGGAGGAACCTCCAGCAGCAGAAAAACACCACCAGTTCTCATCCCTCCATGTGGGTTTGTCTTGTTCCTTCCCAAAATACCGATGGAGCCTCCAATCCGGGGCCAGTTCTGAGCCCATCACTTCAGGATGGACAAGCAAATCATCAAGGAGTCAGGAGCAGCCAAGCAGCAAATGGATAAATCACAGCCAGAGCGCCCAACTGTTCCAGGGTGTTTACCAGAACACAGCTCGGAGCTTCAGAACAGAATAAAACAAAAACCCCCAACAAAACCAAACCAAAACACTTCCCTCGCTGCCAAAAGCTGTCACTGCTTTCAAGACATAAAAGAATCCCTCTACCTGGAGGGATTTTCCAGAGGGGCCAGTGCCAGAATTTTTTCCCCTGATTTAAATCTCAAACCAAACCCCTACCTGAATTTCCGTGGACGGGTTTGGCAGAGAGCATTTTTAGCCAAGATCTCCAGGGAGAAAGCGTGAAAAGTGGAAATTAATGGATGCAAGGAGCCCTTCCCAGCTATATCCTATAAAGTTCACTGTGATGGGGGAAATAATCTGACATAAAGTTGAAATTAAGATTAATTCCTTAAGTACGAGGACAATGGTTATAAATCTGTTCGGCATCAGACAAGTGGCCTAAATAAAAGGATTTCTCTTACACTTTTATGTAAATTAATTTATCACTACAGTCAGGAACTAATCATTTAATGGAAGGTAGCACCAGCATATGGATTGATGAAAGTTCAAACCAACCTCAGAGCAAACACAGGCAATCTGGGTGGCATAAGGAGGGAGAAAAGGCAAGTCAGCAACCAGCAACGAGCATTCACACACACAGGCAACAAAACCAACACTCAGGGGGTCCAAAAGTCAGCTCCGAGGGGTGCTCAGCCCAAGGTCTGAGTTTATCCAACAGCCCTGGGTCAGCAGAGCCGAAATCTTTGCCAACACCAGTTCCCTGCTAAGGAAGCTCACGCAGCTTCGCACAGACAAAATTTTGACTTGCAAATAACCAGAAACCAATAATGTCACACCTCTGGTGAACCTGGCAGAGCTCAGACTATCCAGGCCTCTCCCAACACGTCTGTGGGCGCTGTCCATCCATCCTCCCCTTTTCCCCATTTCATTTTTCATTTCTACAGCACGACTCGCGAGCGCCGAAAAAAGAAAAGGCAAAAAACAACAACGAAAAAAAAAAAGAAACAGAACAAGGAGTATCCAGAGTTTTCAGCCATTCAGCTCCAGGGGGAAAACACGAGAGCACAATTTCATTCATAGCAAGTTGAGTTTCCATCCAAACATCATCAGTGTATCCTGTGACCTTTGTAGCGCTGCATTTCTCCCTCCCTTTTCCAGCTGCACACTTTAAAGTCGTTCACTGGCAGAGCCTTTTTGCTCCTATTTCAGCATCTTTCTGCAGCGCTGGGTTCCTCCCCGCGGGGCTGGGGCACACACGGGCACGAGCAGCCCACTACTCAGCACAGATACTGGTGGTTTACTGGTATTTTTGTACAGGGTAACTGGGATGAAGCCTCTTCCTCCTTCACCAGATGGAGAGAACACAGAAAAGTTAAGAAGGGTTACATGTTCATTAAAGAGACCAAAGCACAGCCAGGCTCCTTTCCAAAACCACTTCACAGGGACGTTCATTTATTAAATTTCGGAGTGACTGCTTATCGAACACCAGGGAAAAACCTCCCCGGGCCTGCTCGGGGATCTGCACCTCCACGCTCTGGTTTGTCACTGCCACTCATTCATTCATCCCCTGCACAGATTAACAAAAATTGGGAGTTTTTTCCCCCCTCACAGCAGCAACGGCTGCTTCTTATTTACGTGGTTTTCTGTCCTAAGTTTTGACACATTTCAGGCTCATCAGACTCGTGATAATTTGATTTATGGGTCACAGGTCTGAATTTGCATCTACCAATAACCAAAGCGATAGGTAGATAAATAAATTAATAAATAGGCAAATAAATAGATAGAGAAATAGAACTTTGACAGTGGATTTGCCCGATGCTCCAGCCAGGAGAGCAGCCCTGGGAGAGGGAAGGCATCTCAGCATCTTGGCAAATCCAAAACGATTCCCTGATTCTGCTTTACAGGCAATTGATACAGCTCTGGCTGCCCAGGAAGGTGGAAGAGCATCAGCTTTCCAGCGAGCTGCATTTCCACTCACAGATGGTTATTCACAGTGCCACCGATCGCCCCGGGAGGAGCTCGCTCCTCACAGCCCTGATTTCCCAGGAAAACACTTGAGACAGCCTCCTCCAGCCCTTCCCAAGGGAGCTGGGGTGGAAGGAGGAGAACTGCCACATGCCAAGGAGCCCCCACCAGCCACCAGCTGGCCGTGGTTGCCACAGCCCTGCCCAGATTGAGGAATTACATCTGGAGGACGAGTGGAAGTTTCTTGGACGCGTCATCCTATCCCAAAAAACTCCCTATATTTTAATAACAAGCACTGCTAATGAAATACGTGAATAACTCCTATTTTTTTTTTCCCTAAAAGCAGAAAAATCACATTAAATGTGATTTTGGTACCACATACTCAGAGCAGTAGAACAGCAAGAGCCCTGCTCCAGTGTGAACTTGCACAAAGAAAAGGATTTTGTGGAATTTCCCAATTTTCCCACCTAAATTCCCAAATGTAGAGCATGCCCTGCAGTGCAACTGGATTGCTGGCCCAAGACACAACTCGGGGACTCATTCCCAGGCAACAACTGTCGTTATTTTAAGTAGGTGCAATTTGCAAGCACTCCCCATCTATAAATTGCATCGTTCCACGGTTTCCTCCCTGCAGGAAAACCATCGTCCAATGACAGCGGTACAAAAACAAACCAAAAATCCTTCCCTGCTTGAAAGAAGCCAAGAGGCTCTTCCTGGAAAGTCCTACGATTAAAAAAAAGAAAAACCGACCAAAAACCAACCCAAAGCCAAAGTCAGATAGAGCAGGACCGACCAACTCACCCTGCTGCAGCACTTCAGGGCTGGAGATTAAAATCCACGCTGGCTTTAGGGTTAATCTGGTTATTTGGCTCCTTCTCAAGAGTCAAAAAGCCAGGAGCTGCTCATGTGCCACAGGATAAGGCAGCATCCCTGGCCTAATTCAGCCCATTTCACAGCAATCAATGTGAAGCATTGCTGGGAACACTTAAAAGACTCCAGAATTTCTGGACCGCTTTTAGCGACACCTTCAGAGAGGCTGTGATTAACTCTCAACTCAAAGCAAAACAACTGGGCCAGAAGATTCTGAGTTTAACAACAGCAAGCAGTTCCTCTGATGGCAAAAAATTACAATGCTTTAAACGGTTCCAATCCATTTGCAGCATCTACTTGGAAAAACACCAGTTGAGCTTCCTCGCTTTACACCCGTACGGTTTCTCACTTTAAACCCCAAGAGTTTCGCTGACCATTATCCAGGGATTTCACAGAAAGAAGGCCCTGTTTTGTCTCCGGGAGTGTTGCAATTTGGGAAGAAAAGGAGAAGGAGAAAGTAGAAATTCAGACTGGTCTCTGCTGATGGAATTTCTGCCAGGTCAAGACCCTTTCTCCCATTTTCTTCCACACTTTTACCCCGCAGCAAATCCCATAACCGCGTTTGCCTCCACCGCCTACAAAACACTGAGGGCATTCCAAGAGCAGGACTCCCGTGATGTTTGTAAGGAATTCTCAGAGAGAAACCATGAAATCTGTGAAAGTCATACCAAAAAATGGAACTAAATAAAGTCGTGAGTAATGAATATCAACTGTGCGTGGCATAGCGAAAGCCATTCAAGGGAACATGTGTTTGAACATACTTTCCATCTCAACAAAGGTTCGGCTTTTTCACTCTTCATAACGACAGCTGAAAAAAGTTGACCAGGCAGAGAGATTCTTCCAAGTAAATCCCCAAAACGGCCAAAAAAAATTAGTAAGGATTTAAAAGCAAAAGAATAAAAAGAGGAGTCGAGCCTTTTAACTGACAGGAAAAGGGAAAGATACTAATTTGTAACCTCACCACAAAGGAAATCATTTAGAGCTAAGGAAAAATGTCCTGTCCCTTAGCTGGGAGTCAGGGAAAACTGGCTGTTACCAGTAAACTTTTTATAGAATCCTACTGGAGTTACACTGGCAATTCCTCCTGCTTTTGGAGGGAGCTGCGGCACTTAGGAGGATGGAGTGGTCTGGTCAGCTTTGCTCTCCAGCCTTCCAGCACCTGATGAAACTGCAAAAAGAGGGATTTTTGGAACTGCAGAGGAAGGAAGGCAGACTCTGCATTCCTTCACCTCTTTCCATCCTCATTAATAATCCATTAGCAGGAGTTGGACACAAAAACACAAACTATTGCTGGAACATCAAGGCAGTCTCCCAACGCCCCCTTCCCCCTTTTCTGGCACCAACGCTGCTGGGCTGGCCCAATCCAGCTCCAAAACTCAAGGGATTAGCACTATCAGGAACTGCAGAAAACCAGATGATTCCACAGCAATTCCAGAGCTGGAGTTTGGAGCAAGTCATTGTTGCAAACAAATGGAATCACTTACAGGCACCGAGCCGTGATTAACTGCAAAAACCCCTTAAAAGGTAGTTTTACATTTTAAATGGGAACGTTCATCCAACGTATACCGAGTCAAAATATCAGAATTCAGGACTATTTCGCTCAGCCACACCGGGGGCGAGTGGCTGAAAAGTCTCTTTACAGGGTGTATGAAAAACTCTGGGAATCCCCACCCAAGTGGCGCAAGGATCAGTCACGGTGTGCAGTGACCGACCCGGGGACCTGAACAGGGGATGAACACAAAAGGAAAATCAACATTTATACGTAACATCAACACCACTGAGAAATCCCAACGTGCACAGGTTCAGCACTAAAATTAATGACAGTGATTTCAGAGGATCGATCTAAAAATCTGAAGGCGGTTCTGTAAAAAAAAAACCCGGCAGCCACTGAGGGAAATGCCAATTTTTGGTTCAAATCATCACCAAAAGCATCACACTTCCCTTCCACCCCCCCTAAATTACAGCTGCTGGCCCCGTCACAGCCACTTTTGCAATCTTTCACACCCACAAGGGCTGGACCACTCCAGAGAGTTCACCAGGATTGAAAACTGCCGAGCATCCCTCAGGAAGATGGGCCATACAAATGAGATTTCCACACGGCATTTAAGGCAAAAAATCACAATCAGATCAAACGCGCTCTCAGATGTTCAACCCGGAGAGGGAAAAAAAGGGACTTATCCGAAATTTATCAGCCATTTTGGGGAGGTTTAGAGGAAAGTTTTAGGCATTTCAGTAGCCTGAGTGTGATGGCAGCTGGGAGGTTGCCTGAAGTTGTTCTTATCGGGAATCTTCCCTTAGCAAAGACAAACTCGGCTCAGCAACCCCGCAGCCACCTCTGGGCTCTGCTTGCTCCTGCTATAAATTACCTCATCCATTTGTCATATTTTTAGCACTTTTTGGGCTGGGCTGCAAGATCTGCAAGAGATGCATTTTAACCTTTGCTAGCGACTCCTCAAGGACACAAGTGGTTTATGAGCCCTCGCTGTGTAAAAAAATGTCAGTATTAAATTTCTGCAGCTCAAACCATGGAGCTATTTACTGAAGCTTTATACAAACTAATTAAATATAAGGCTCTCGTGGGACACGAGGAGAAAGAAAAGGAGAATTAAGAGATAAATCACTGGCTTTTCTTTCCTCGGCAAGTGTACACTCCAATTTAATATATTAAACCCAAAACCAGCCTGACAGTCCTCGCTCGGGCACAGAGAGGCAGCATCCCAATCTCACACGGAACACGCTGCACAGCATAAATTAATTATCTCTGCCTTACCACAACTTGCACAAAGGAATTGGGAGAGACAATCCAGACAAGGGGATGAGCTCGAGCTATCAAAGGCTCCATATGGAGCCCACGGAATCTCACTCTGCAGCTTCACAGGGCTCCCAGGCTCTGCGAGCACGTGGCACGGGGAGGTATCAAAGCAGCGCTTCCCTCCCCTGCCCACCCCGGGTCGTCTTGGCAGGAGAATTCCCACTGCTGGACACGGAGCCCTGCTGGAGTTTCCTCAAAAAAAGCCACTCTGAGGAGTCCCACAGGAGGAGCCCGGTGATTGTGGGACCCTCCCCAAGAGCAGAGAGGACAAACCCACGGAACCAGCGGAGAAAGACTCGAGGTCAGCGCAGGCGTTGGGGAAATCAACGTGTGTGGGCACCTCTGGGGTTAATTCCCTTCTGCAGAAGGGCGAGGTTGGAGCTGAACCTCCAGATGGTGGAGACCATGGGATCACCGGGCAATCCAGGTCAGCCAGCACATCCTCTGGTGGGCAGTTATAGGGTCACACCAAGAACTGTGTCCAGCCTGGTTCCGGCCACCTCCACAGATGCACGGCCTGGCCCCAGCCAGAGTGGACAGGTCACCAGCAAGGAAGCCCTGGTTCCCTCCACACCCCCTGACCGCTGCACGGTAACTTTGGTTAAAAGTCTTCAACTTCAGGAATTCATTTCGTTCGAGCGTTGATCTCCACACACACACACAAACCACAGGAAGAGCCAATTCCAGCCCAAAAGAGGCAGAGATGTGGCTGCTGGGGGACAACAAACCCCTAAACCTTGTGGTTACGGGAGAACAAAAAGTTTCATTCATCCACGCCCCATCCCTGGCAGTGTCCAAGGCCAGGCTGGACGGGGCTTGGAGCAACCTGGGGTAGTGGAAGGTGTCCCTGCCCACGAGATGAGCTTTAAGGTCCCTCCCAACCCAAACCATTCCATGATCCTTTGCCCTTTTTCAATAAAAACCACCAAGCTCACTCAGCAACAGAAAATCAAAAATTTTGCGTAGCGATGATCTATTAATCAAGCCATTCTTTAAATGGTTTCTGATTAACCACTTAAGGCTATTAAATTTTTAAACAAAGCTCCATCATTCCATTAGCGATCATTTAAAGTGCTTAAGGAGGTGTTTGTGGATTAAGGGTTTTAAACGAAGCCTCTAAACACGGCTCCCAGCGCAGAGCCAGGACGGAGCCGAGCAAGGAAAACCCCGGAAGTTTCTAAATGCCAGCAAAAAATATCCGAGTTTTCTCACGGGAGAAGCAGATGCCACCTCACAATTCGTGTAGCACGGCAACACGGGATTCACCTCACCCCCACAGCCACTGCTCCACTTCCCAACACCGGGAAAAGACATCAACCAGCCCTCACCAGAGTTAACACCATTTCCACACCGCTGCCACAGTTAAGGGCAGAATTTGATCAGGACACCAAAATCTTCCTGAAAGGACCTTGGTGTGTTTGGTGATGAGGCAGCACCACCACGCTTGTGGACTTCAGTGGATTTAGCACCATCTCATCTTGCCACTGTGATGGAGAGACCAGCACAGCCCTGGAATTACAGGTGAGAGATTCCCTAAGGAATCGCAGCACTATCCAGCTCGGGACCAGGGTATCTGTGGGATGTAAAGCAAGGTTTGGGGTGTTTTAAAAGGAGCAGAGTCTCCCCCCAAAGTTGGTACCAAAAGGCAGAGAGACAACGATCCCCATTGTCAAAGCAGCTCCCGAAAGGTCGACGCCGGGTGGAAAAGGGAAGCTCCCCCTCTGAAATAAATGAGGGGATGGGGGACAGGGTTCTTACAGGACTGTCCTGTGCATTTCTGAGCTGTCTGGTCCCTCTACACCTCCCTCTCAAGAAGGGCAGGAGACGGATCAGCACCTCCTTCCCCGGTCCCCGTGCTGGGAGAGGGACGAACATCCCGAGGCGAACTCATCGCTGCCCTCACCACTAATTCAGGAAGGAAACCCCCTTCTCCCAGCTCCTCCTGACCCCTTCACACACTTCCGGCCTCCTTAACCTCCCATATCTAAGAGAGCAACGTTTTATAAGGCCAAAAAAGCAAAAAAAAAACAACCCATCCATGTGCCACTACTGCGATCCACTTTTGGGAGCATATTTCCAGGTCAACCGACGGCGCTTTGCACAAGCACCTCCAGAGAGGAGCTGAGTTCTGGCAGCAGCAGGGAAGGCTCCTTCCCATTTTCCCCATTTCCCTGGTCTCCTGTCTGAAAAGGAAGGGGAAGATTTCTAATTCATGCGAGAGCTGCGAGGTGAGAGGATGCGCCTTGCTAATTCTAAAGCCGCGTTTCCGTGTTGTTCCCAAATATTGTGACTGCGAGCTCGGATCCATCACGCACATTTTGATGGGGTAAATAATGAAAGAACCTCCGAGCCTCTAATTTTACACTGACTGCAATTCCCAGTTCCAAAGACAGCTCAAAAACAGGAATAGAAACTAAACCAGTAAAAGAGAAACACGCCCTTCTCCATTTCTAACTTTAAGAACCTCAAAATTAAAAAAAAAATAAATCAAAACAAAGCTTCATATTTGCTCAAATAAGCATTTTTCAACATAAATACCCAAAGTGCTTCCAGGTCCAGGGCACTGGGGTCAGTGTAGGACATGTCTTGGAGGACATGTTTTAATGATCTGCAACCAACAAGCAGCACCCCCCCTTCCCCAGCAGGAAAAATAACCGAGCACCTAATTGCAAAATAATATCTTAATTGTCAATTTTAATCTAGGTTTCCTACTCAGATTTAAATCTGGCTTGTTTTTTTTTTTTTTCAAATTGCATTGATTTAACTCAATCAAACCCTGCCCGAAGGCCATCTTTCCTGCCTGCTCTGAGCATACCAAGCAAGTTTTAACCAATTAGATAAATCACTGAATCTCATAACTTCCTAGCAGCGACGTATCAAGCCGTGCACAAGCCCTAAATAGTCTTTTAAATATGCCTTATCCTGAAAACTTCGCAAAAATAAGCAGCTCCGGAGGGGGCATTTCACCATCTTTTATATATATTTTTTTTTTAAACCTAGGGCACATGATGGCCTGAAACGCAGCCAGCCGAATTCTGCAGAAGACTTGCACGGTCATGGCAAAGCCCGCTGCTTAAATCCATTTATTATTCGCCGCGGTGATGTGGAATAACGCTGCCGCGCGAGTTTTTTTTATTCATCCCCGAGCCGTGAGCGTTTCTGTGCGCGCACACCCACACCCAACACTGCAGCCTCGAGGTGTTACACTCCAGCACGGCGAGGAACAGCAAGGCAGGGAAGAAATATTACGGACTCACCCCGAGCGAAATCCTGAATAATGGAAGTTTCTAGCACAAACAGCTTCCCAGGGACCCTGGAGCGCGGTCCCCCCCATCAGCAGCAGTGGAAATATGCTCCTCTGACACTGCACAGATTGTTCGAAGATTCCCATGACAGGCAGAGGATTAAAAAGCAATTCCCTGCCTCTCGTATTTCACATGCAAAGCCGCCTTTCAGAACGGCGGGCAGGGAAATATGGATCTCCCCGCACTCAAAAATGCGTGGATTCCATGAAAAGCCCCCGCTGCGGTGCCTTAAAAACGGGAATTACCCCATGGGGACGAGACCCAGCGCTGCAAAACCCGACCCAGCTTTGTATTACGAAAAAAAGCCCTGCAAATTCCAGGCAATCTGCAAATGATTTCCCTCTTCCCCACCCAAACATCCACTGCAAACTCCTACAATTGCCAGGCAGGCTCGCAACAGCCGAAGGGATGGAAATAAAACCATTCCTTACCTTTAACTTGAGTGTCATATTCAGCTATGATCTCCTTATCCTTTTTGAATTTTGCTGGCGACGTCATGTTTTCTTTTCCAAAAAGCTTAATAACCTCGACAGAGATCCACCAGAACGCGAGGTATAAAGGCAATTTTCGCTCCTCTCAGCACGATGCCTTGGCTCTCTGCTCGTCCTTCCCTCCCCCCCCCGCGAAAAGGGAAAGAAATAAAAAAAATCAGTCCATGGAGAGAGGGTGTGAGAGGGAGCACAGCAGCAGGAAAATGCAGATGTTGAGATCAGCGGATGGAAGAGGCAGCAGTTTTGTCTCCCTGCACCAAATCCTTGAGCAGCAGCATCAGCCTAGCGAGATCCTGCAGCCCCCAAAGGCTCTTCCTGATCCTTAACAGCACAGCCAGGGAGTGGAAGTCCTTCCGCACATGTTTTGTGTGGGTTTGGTTTGCCCTTTTTTTTTTTTTCCCTCCTCTTTTCTTTTTTTTTTTTTTTTATTTATTTCTTTTAATGGGCTCAGAGATGATGCAAATCAAATCCCAAACGAGAGCAGCAGCAGCAGAGGAGAAGCAGCCGTTTGCTTTGGTTTGCTTGCCTGCAAACACAAATAATAATAACGATAATAATAATAATAAAGATATAGTTAGAAAATTACAGCTCGCAGCCCAAATTTGTGATGGGAAGCAAAGCTGCCCTGACACCCTGACATTGCAAATCGTCCTTTGAGCAGCGGCAGCGTGAGGCTCCAACTGCAGCCCGGCCAGGTGACCGAGGGAACACGCCTACAACGGGGGACCCGGGGGAAGGTCTGGGGACAGCGGCTCCTCTGGGATGCGGCTCCCGGGGATAATTTGGGGTGCAGGTCCCGGGGGAGCGGGGGTAATTTGGGGGTGCGAGTCTC